>PYAF01001300.1:56926-83668 GCA_007407185.1 Glycine tomentella | reverse complement strand
TTTTTTTCCAACTCCTTATATGTCTTCGTTATATACTCTTTTTATATAGGAAGGTTTTATAATGTTTCAATTAGCTTTGTTTTTTTAATCATTATTGATCGACACTCAATTTTGTTTTAGATTTTTCATTCTTTATCAAATTAAAAAATAATGGTAAATAAAATAAATTATTTTAAATAATGAATAATTCATCATCGTCTGAATTCAAGCCTCGCCAATTAATATAAGGATAAAAAGTGAAAAATAAAATAAATTAAGAAAATCAATATTAAAGAGCATTGTAATGTACTTGCATACATGTTTGTTTGTTTTTTTTTATTGAACCCAACGCTAAAAAATTGAAATAAATTAAAATTATAGAAAATTTTAAAATAGCATAAAGATAATAATAAAAATAAAATAAAATCTTAGAAAAGAAAGGAAAAGGAGCATGATGTTGGTGTTGGTGGCCTTTCCTCAATTTCGGGGATTTTTTTTCCCAATTACACTAGTGTGCATGGGAAAAATTCCAATCTACACTAATTTTGGGTTATATCCCAAATTACACCCGTTTTTGTATGAGGTGAGAAGTTGAGACTGGGGAACTTGACTTCTCATGTAGCATTTTTTTAAGTTAATATTATAAAACAAAATAAAATAAAAATTGTATGATGGTATAGGAAGTCGGGAATTGACAACCCGACTTCCGTATATTTTTTAAATAATTATATTTTTAAAAAAATTAAAAAAATGTATTGGTTTAATAATTTTTAGTAATATCAAAATTAATAAATATTAATGTTAAAATAAATAAAAAGGACAAAGTGATTGCAAAATAAATTGATTAAAAACAAAGTGCATATATATAATTATGATATCTTAGTTATATTATATGATGAAGTTAAAACATTAAAAAAACAAAAAATACTAACAATTAAAAAATGGAACGTACAAATGACATCATAAATAAAATACATAAAGAATAATATTTGTCTAAGAAAAAATTACGAATGTATGTTAGGCCAATTTGTTCTGTTATGTCCTTATTGTCAGTAGATTCCACATTTTTTTTTCTGGTATCCCGTTCAATTTCTTCGTCCGTTTCGGTGAGAATGCGATTTGAAACCGGACGATCCTTTGCACTCCTCATTTTCCTTGGATCAGGACCCCACTGATCTCCTTCATATTCTTACCACATTTATTTGTGTGGCAGTAAACCAAATGAGTTGTCGTAGATGTGCAATATGTTCTGTAAAGTAAATAGCGGTGGCACATAGTTCATGTGATCGACATGAACAAATTTACAGGCAGCCATGACATGAGAACACAGTAAGTTTTTAGCCTGATATTCACAATAATAACAATTTTGGGATTGTAACGTGACTCTAAACCTTCCAGGTGGTCTAGGTGTTTCAAGTGGGGCTTGGGTCTCTATTACAATAAATGTGTGATTGTATCTGTCAAATTCGTTAACAATGAGCGTATTTGATTCCAGCTGATTGCTATTTATTGCCTTAGAGACGACTTCAGAATACTATGAGCCAGAGTTGATCATTGCTTGGGTTTGTCAACATCTAATTGTAAAAAGCTTTGCGATATGGAAATACGTCTCCTCAACCAACGATGACACTGACAAATATCTTGTGCTTTTGAACATGGAATTAACCGACTCAGACAAATTTGTGGTCATATGTCGCCAACATTTTCCCTCATCAAAGCATTGTACCCAATATTTGTTTTGTAGCTGATCAAGCCATTCAACTGCACTTGGTTTGTTCTTACGGATATCCCCAAGATGCCGTCAGTGCATTTTCTCCGTGTATGCGTACCCTGTATATATTCAATAAATTTAATACGTAATGAAATTTTAAATAAAATATATTTTAGTGGAAAAAATATTAAATATTCTCACCAGCTTGCATGAGTGATTTCTTCAGATGTTTGCAGTTGGGGTTACCGCGAAGGAAATTTTGTGCACTGTGGCTCAGATAGAAGAAATGGGATGTGTCCCCAATCCATAAGTTAGTTGTATTGTTGTAGGCACTTATAATCGCAGGGTGTCTATTTGAAATGAGAGAAATGTTACTTTGCGGAGTAACATGCCTTCTCAAATTCTTTAGGAAGAATCCCCACGCCGAAGTTGTCTCCCCTTCTACAATAGCGTAGGCAATCTGGAAGATATGGTTAACATCATCTTGTGCTGTAGCTATCAATAATGTGCATATGTACTTCCCGTAAAGCCATGTACCATCTACTTGTACGATGGGTTCGCAATGTGTAAACCCATTAATGCACCGACCAAAAGACTAAAAGACATGTTTAAACATTTTTTTCCAGGTACCATTTCTCCCTCTTCAAACATGGATTCTGTTTGAGCAATGACAAAAATCCCAAGAATACAAGATTGCAAAGCTCCCAAAAGTTTTGGCAGATTGGCATATGGTTGTTCCCAGTTTCCATGAATCATCTCCAACGCTCTTTGCTTTGCTAACCATGTCTTTTTGTAGGATGAAGTATAATTCTTAAACATTTTGATCTCTGCAAACAACATTTTGATGGAGACTATTGGGTTCATTTTGACAATGGGTTAGTTGATTTGTGCTATGACGTGTTTGTCGTGTTGCCTATAATCCTGTGTGAGCATTGGCGTGAGACAAGTGTGCTGACGTTTGATACTTTTGATAATCCATTTGTTATGCTTCTTTGAATTGCATGCGCCTAATCTCCACGTGCAACCATTCTCATGTGATTTACACACGAGGTTTAGCCTTTTCTGGTGAAAATATATTGTTTTGCAATCAAAATGATTTCTGATGTTGTATTCTTTGACTGCTCGAATACATTGTGCTCTTTCATCGAAGGCCATGCCAACCTCGAGTGCACCAGTTGGTGGTTGTACACAGTCTTGTTGTTGAACGAAATGGTGGTGATCAGTGTATTGTGGTAGGTGGTCGAGGTTCAACTCCACTGGACACCTTGGTTGGTAATATTGCAACGAAGGTAACGTTGGTACGGTAACACCCTCGTCATCGCTTTGGTCATTTTGTGATGAAACAACTCTTGATCCTCATGCTCACTAAAATCATCCATGTTTTCTTCGTGAAACCGTATGATGGGGTCTTCATTTGGGTTTGATGTTTGTGTTTGTGGTTGTTGTGATGGGGGTGATGTTGTAAAATATTGTGATGGATGATAGTATTGTTGGTGAAAGGAGATTTGTTGGGCATCAGAAATAGAATCATTTTGGGATAGTAGTTGTGTGTATGAACTGTAAACGTCAAAGGCGTCTTGTGTTTCAAGGTCTGTGTATGAAGACATTGGATCATTGAGGTCCAGGTTATTGTATGGTAATGGTTGTGGAGATGATGGTTGTCGGGACAGTAGTTCTAGTTGTGGAGACGGTAGTTGTGGTTGAGGAATAAGCTCAATAACAACATACAATTCGGTAGAACCACAAATAACAACTTAATCAGTTCGTATTACCATACAATACCTGAAGCAGAACAACAAATTATACCATTTTTATCGTCTACCGGATTCCAACATATTGCCCTAATCAAATAGTGCAAAATTGATCCGGCATTGATTACTGCATTGGTTGAACGATGGAGGCTTGAAACACACACCTTTCACCGCCATGGGGTGAGTGTACAATCACACTCGAAGATTTTGCACTGTATCTAGGCATTAAGGTCGATGGTCGTGCTGTGATAGGACCTAACTTCTTAAATTGGAATGATTTATGCGACGAGTTATTAGGCGAAGTCCCTCCCAATAATGCACGTAAAGGAGCCGTAGTGATGCTGACATGGTTGCTTAGCATCTTGCGCGCACCATTACCTGAAGGACGAACAATACACCAACTACAATGCAGGTGTAGAGCTTACATAATGTACATCATTGGTGGTGCTCTAATACCTGATAAATCTGGAAATAGAGTTCATTTAATGTATTTGAACCTATTATGTGATTTCAACAGCATAAAACGATATAGTTGGGGTTCTGGTTGTTTAGCAAACATCTACACAAAAATATATCGGGCATCATCAGAGGTTGGTAGAGTGATGGGTGGTTGTGCCATACTATTGCAGTTATGCCTATCAGGAGCCTTTGACCTGGCCAGTTTAAAGTATGGTCTAGTTTGACTTATTTATTATAAAGGCACTACTACAAAATCTATTTTTCACAACGTGCATTCAAGGTCGGTTGTAATAAAACTGTCTTAAAAATTAAATTGATGACAATTTTGTAAATATTTACAATATTTAGAAATCGGTTATATCAAAACTGTCTTAGAAGTATGTTTTCAAAAACGGTTTTTAGCGTAACCGTCCTTGAAATCTGGAGTCAAACATTTGCCTTTTTTATTTCAAGTTTTAATTCTCTCTCTCCCGTTCATTTTAACCTCTTCATTCACTCACATACGCAAACCCCTTCTCCAACCCTTCACCGTCTCCATCGTGGTCGAGCACGTTGCGGCAGGGGCAGTGAGAGGCGCCGCCGGTGGGAGATCTGGGAGAAGAAGGAGTGGAGGACAAGGATTTGAGTCCAACCGAGGGTGGTGTGGTGAGGGATAACGATAGGGTTTGGGGTATATGGAGGGGCGCGTGGTTGATGGAGGGGTGGGAGAGGTAGATGCATATTTTTTATGACGATGACAACGAGGAAGGTGAAGACGAGGAGGACGGGAGGAGCAACGGGAAGAGGGCTTTAGGAGGTATGTGGGGTTAGGGCTTTAGAGTGTTTTCTCTTCTTTCTTCTTCTTCGTTGAATCGAGATTGTTCTGTGCGAGGAAAGAAGAGAGAGATCAAAAATGGCGTTGGCTTTCGACGAGTTCGAAAGGCCGTTCATAATCCTGAAGGAGCAGGAGCAGAAGAGCATACTCTGAGGTTTGGACGCTAAGAAAGCCAACATCTCCGAACCTCCCTCGGCCCCAAAGGCATGGACAAAATGCTCCAGAGCCCCGACGGCGACGTCACCATCAGTAAGTAACTTCTCACTTCCCTCCCTCGCACGTGCCTCACTTCCTTCCTCGCACGTGTTGTTCTCACTCTCTTTTTTGCGGTGCAGCGAACGCTGGAGCCACAATCCTTGACCAGATGGACGTGGACAACCAAATCGTCAACAAGTGGATCTTCCAGGTTCCTGTTTTCTCCTTATTCTCCTTCTTCTATTTTCAATTTCGAAATAATCACCAATTCGCCTTTTGTTTTCTAATTCACGAGATTTGTTTTTTTGTTTGCGTTGATAATTTGTGTGATGTCGTGGATTTTGTTAGATTCCGCTGTTACTATGCTCGACACTGATGCTTCGTGTGTAATGAAATAGTCCGAGTGTGGTTTCAGAATAAAACTTTGCTATCAATGGAAGTTTCTTGATTTACATTTGATTTAATTGTTATAATAATTATAAATTTATAATCTCAGCCCTTTAACTGTGCATTGGGTTTTCTTTTGTAGGATTAAGAATGTGGTTCACATTTTTCTGGGGTGGGGTCGATTATTGTACAGTTATGTTGCTATTTATGGCATTATGGATGCATGTTGCGCAATTGATGAGATTGATGAATCTGTAAAGTGTGACCAATGTCTATTGCTTCCAGATCCATTGATTTTTGCAAAATCTTCATTTCTTTCTTGGATCTGACTACTCTAACGTGAGTAATTCACTATAGAAGGTAAAGTAAGTGATATTAGTTATTTAATAAGAAAATTAAAGGTTCATGTTACGTGTGCATGCATAACAAAACATGTTTGTGTTAGAATATTAACCGTTGATTTTTTCATTTTTTATCGAAATGACTTTACATTTGCTTACTTCAGAAGAGTCAATTCTTTATTTTTTAACGGTGTGTCCTTTTAGAAATATGCTGGGAAAATGACAGGTCTACATGATTTCTCAAGTTTGGCTTGCTTTATACATTGTTCATGTCAGACACTTGTTTGAAATGGAATGATGCTGATATTTGAGTGGGTGACTAGATATGATTATTGTTTCACATTTATGATAAATATTTAATGAGGTGGAATGGTAGCTGTGTGAAGTGTTACTGTAGGACAAGGATGGTTATTTCTATTTGGGAGTGTGATTTAATGTGATGCTATGGTTACGTTTCTTTTGCCAATGAGTAGTATGCTATACACACGCACAAAATAGTACAACACAATAATAGTGGAAAGTATTACCACTTTTTAGAAATATCCACCACAGTCCAGACACCTTCAAAGAGCCAGAGAAGTTTGATCCTTCAAGATTTGAGGTAAACATATGCAATCCTTACTTTCCTTTTTAATTTTTTTTATTTACTTTGCTATTCATATCATTCATACGTGTTTCTAAGCTCAGACTTCTAACAGATTCTGTTAAATTATTATGCTAGGTTGCTCCGAAACCCAATACTTTTATTCCATTTGGCAATGGGACACGTGCATGTCCTGGCAATGAATTAGCCAAGTTGGAGATTTTGGTGTTTCTACATCACCTAACCACAAAATACAGGTTGGCGAAATGGATTATTACCAAAGACACTCTAATTGCAACCTTTTTCAGTCTCATGGGAGGCATATTTCAAAATTAGAATGTTTTGAATGATTCTAATTGTAGCTGCTATTATTTTATGCAGGTGGTCTTTGATAGGTGCAACAAATGGGATTCAATATGAAGAACTGTTTTAACATATTGTGCCAAACTTGCATTCCTCCCCACATCTAAAATTCAGTATCCAAACCATTGTTTGTCTTTTTGTCTGTCACGGTAACAGGCACTTAATGATAGAGTAAAAAACTTCTTTTTGTTGTTATAAGAGTTTTACTTTAGAGACTAGTTTAATTCTTTTATGACAAATAAATGGAATTAAGTTATAAAAACTGGCATGTGGCTTGGTTTGGTACCTTAAAAGTTGAATGTTGTTTGGTAGCTTCTCCCGGCTTTGCGATCGGCAACTTCTCCTCAGCTTCTCCCAGCTTTGGTGAGTTCTTCGTCAGCTTTATATTCTGCACCACCCATTTGAAAGAATCTAGCAACGAGGAAGTGAATGAAGATAGAGAAAGCCGAGAGCACAAGGTGTCTGTTTCTATTCTTTTTTTTTTTTCCTTCAATTTTTTTTGCTGTTTGATCTAGCTGCCACTGTAAAAGTTTTTTTTGTTCATGAACTTGTGTGATCTAAATTACAAAAAGGTTGGATGAATCTTTATGTTGGGATTCTGTAAGCTTAAAGAAGCAACTTCGGAATGATTTGGTGCCAAATGAAAGGCTGAGTGGATCACACTTCTCGAAGATGGGAAGTCAGACTCATCGAAGCCCATCAGAGCTTGTGAATCAAAGACCAGAGGACAGACCTAAGAATGTAATTCTGAATAAGCGCATCCGTACATCAGTTGCTGAGACACGGGTTTGTAGCCAGTGTTTTTAATTAACTGTTGCATTTCCTGTACCAACACTGTGGTTCTATGACATGTCAATTACCTGTTATTGCATTTTTCATTGTAAACCTTATCTGGAGAATAGATTTCCAATTGTACCAAACATTAAAATAGAATTGTTTTGGTGCATAGGAGTTAAATTTGGGTAAGGTATAGCATGGTGATAATCTTCTCTTGATTCTGGTACAAATATATTTTTTTTCTTTCATGTGCGTGTTCCTCTGAAGATTTAGATGACACAGTATGGTAATTGACCTGAATGATTTAGATGACACACTATGGTAATTGACCTGAATGGAGGACTGGGGTATTTAATGTTGCAACCTTATTAGTCATTTTAATTTTAATAAGGATCCATATGACTGAATTTTAACGGTTTTGGTTGAGGATTGGCCAAGTTAGATATCTCATATTTTCAATAATCACTATTTAAGAAGGAAACACAAGCAAAGGAGGAACCAAGGTAGAGGGGATTGTGTCTCCGGAAGATGTTAACAACTGACCAACGCCAAGCATTAAAACTTGTATGTATATCAAGGCTGTAAAGGAACATAAATGGAGAAATTTTACAATCAAGAAGCAAGAGTTTCTCTGCTTGCAGAAATACTAACTGATATACTCTTATTTTTAATCCTAGGTAATGAAAATTTATGAAATACTTTGGTTTCTGTTATTGTCAAGAAATGGCGACTAAGGTCTGGGAAGTGATCTCACCAGCTGTGAAAATGAATTATGGAACATGTTAATGCATATCAAGTCAATTTATCGTGTTGAAGTATCAACATTTTGTGTTTATGCATGCAAATCAACTTATCAAGTCAAATGATCATATTGAATTTTTAGGAATATTTTGTTTATGCAGTTATTACTTCCTTCATAAAAAATATATTTATTGGAGAAGAGTAAAAAGCTGCAAAGATGGGTAATATTTGGGATGGACTGATTTCTGGTCATGTTATTACTAAGGGGCATTTAATCATATTACATAACTGGTATTCAATAACATGTAGCATTTTTTGGATACATTTTGGTGTTCATTATTTGGAAAATGGCATGCAGTGTATTTTGTGGTTGCTGCATCTTGTTTGGGAACAAATAATTGGATTTTTCAATTTTCGGGGCATGGACAGTGTAGAAAAAGAAAAGAATCTAGAGAGAGAACCCTTATTTCTTTGAATATCATTACGCAAGTGTATAGCATGTGAGTGCTATTTTATTGTAACTTAAGAGGCTATCTGCAGCCTGTAGTACAAATGATATAGCTTCTATTTCAACACTTCCCTCAAGCTAGAGTAGATAAATCACTTTCATCATGTTATAGAAATAGGAATTTAGAATGTGAGTGTTACGAGAGACAATAACAAGCTATGTGGTTAGACACTAGCTCAAAAGGGCAATCCTTACGTTCAAGACCCTATGATCTATACATAGAGTTTTTAATGATGTGTGCCAGCCATGTGGGTTCAAATGTTCAATGGTTCCTGGTTTTTAATGATGTGTGCTACATAGAGTTTTTTGAATAATGTTTGTTGGGTAATTAATGTTTTTACTCTGATCTGTAGGCAGAGAAGATAGGGCTGGGCTGGATGGATGTGGAAGCCTTGGAAAAGCTAAACAAAAATAAGAAGTTGGTGAAGAAGCTAGCTAAAAATTACCATGCCTTTTTAGCTTCTGAAGTGGCTTAGATAGGATAAGTTGCATGCTTTAGAGTCTTAGACTACCAACTGCTCAATTTTGGGGTAATTGAAATTATTCTCTTCTGCTATATTGGGTAATGATCTGTAGCCAGAAGTGACATGTTCTTTAGTTTTGAAATACTGCAGATGGCCATTCGGATGTCGAATCATGTTTGATTTGTCTGTACATTATAGATTGTTGTGTCTAAAGGCACATGTTCTCATATATTATCATTGAGAAAGTCGGCATAATTATCTACATATGAAAAAAATTGCTTGGTCAACCATGTTTGAGAGCTTGTAAACTATAGATTTTGTGCTTCTTAAGAGAACACAAGTTCCCTTCTATTGTTGACCTTTGAAATTACTAGAGTATATATAGCTTGTCTACTAAGAGAGAGCCAATAATTTTTCTATAGAAAAAAAAAAGTCCAAAAATACATGTTAATAAAGAAAACATTTCAAGTGTGTCAGATGTTTGGCTTACCTTAGAGACAACATGAGTTTTATTCTGAGCTGATTTCTTTGTAACTACTTTTATACAGCTTACAGAATTGGATTGATTATTTATACTGGAAGCAGCATGATATAAATTATCCAGGCATGGATGACGCAATGGTGTGTAAAAGTTTAGCCTTAGGTTATGCTCAATTGCTCTGTATTGGTGTTAGTTCTGACATATTGTTATCACTGTCTCTAGGTCCACTGTGGTTTTTATACCGCGTACCACAATACAACAATACGTCCTGCAATTTTAGATGTTGTTGAAAGAGCAAAGAAGTTTTATGGAGATACTAAAATTATAGCAACAGGGCATTCAATGGGAGGGGCAATGGCTTCATTTTGTGGACTTGATTTAACGGTAATGATAATTTTAGCTGTCTTGGCATGACTGGGCATTATACAACAAGGTTTTATGGTCTCAATCTCCCTTCAATTTTTTTGCACAAGTATTGTCTATGTTTTGCCTTTGGCAGGGACTTTGAATTTCTTGTGGAAGTATCATATTTGGAAAGTGTTTATATTTTTAATGATAGAAATTTATATAGCTGGTCCTAGGCTTGGGTAAAAGTGGATTGTTAAATTATGCAATCGGTGGCTAATATGGAAATTTGTCAAATCATTTATGTTCTGGATCCATGATGTTGTAGTAGCACCTTTGAGGAGAAAATGACAAAAATTCCTAAGATGGTACTGGTTTGGTCACGTGAATAATATCCAAAGTCCAAACTGCAAAATTGTGTTATTATTATTTTACCAAGTCCACTATTTAAGATCTCATGTAGTCATTTCAAGATTTCTGTATTTTATAGGGATGGAATAGTTATTTAATTCTTACAGGTAAATCAAAATGAAAAAAATGTTCAAGTTATGACATTTGGACAACCTTATACATGCCAACCTTTTAGATCCCAAAAGATCTTTGCTTCACTGGAAAGGGCACCTGATACATTGTAATCATGACTGTATTTTCTAGGGTACTATTAATAAGATATGACTCAAATTTGGTTTATGTAAATGTAACAGCAACCAAAGCCATGGGCCCTTAGGCTCATTGCCATCTTTCCTTGTTTTTCATCCGGATTATAGACAAGGTATATAACAATTATAAATTGCTTATTTCCTGTCTGCTACTGGAATCAAATTTTGATAGTGCTCTTTCTTATGTACCAGGAGAAAGCCTTGGAACATCTCAAGGTAACAGAAACCAAGCAGTTGCAGTTGGTCAGAAAATGGACTTGGTGTTTTATACATTGCAGCTGCCTCTGTTAACATTGTTAGAAAAATTATTGCAGGAAGTGTTGTGTACTGCAAAGATGGTTCTCAAGAAATGTATGATGGATGCATAATGGCAGTGCATGCACCTGATGCCTTGAGATCATTAGGAGATGAAGCAACATATGATGAGCGAAGAATACTCGGAGCTTTCCATATGCTTACAGGTAAAATCCATTCTAATATTTCTAATTGCTGGCTACCCTCCATTCTAATACTCACCAACACAATTTATGCCACACTATGAAATCTTGTCCAGAATCTGTTCTCAGTTACAATTATCATTATTTATTAAAAGCCAATATGGACCCAACTATTTTAATTAATTGAAGGGAGGATCCCACCACCATTTTCTACCCATTCCCCCTCCCGGTGGTTAATAATTCTTTTTTCTTTCTTTCTCAATTTGCTATTCAATGAATTTCAAAAGTCCAACCCACATGATTAGTTATTGCGACACTTTGTTAAGTACCCTCATATGAGTGAGATTTTTCAGTGTCACACACACACACACACACACAGTAACTGTAGCGCCTGCTTGTTCCACTTTCTCAAGTAATCAAAGGACAAGTATTTATCTAAAACACGTGAATTGCCCTCCCTTGTATATATTAGTTTCTGCATTTTAAACTTTATTTATTGCCTATGATTTGTCTCAACCACTTCAGACTTCTACATGTAAGGTAGAGGAACAAATTTTCCCTGTATTATTGCCTCAACTCTATTTTTAGAGCAAAATTGGGGGTTGTGATTGAGGAAAATAAAAGAGTGGACTAAAAATAAGAGAGACTTGTTTTTACAACTTGTTGCATTTGATGATAGGTAGAAGAAAGTATCATTGAGATTTATTTTCTTAAGCCCTCTTGCTTCGTAAGAGTTAAAATTTAGAGTAATGGGATTATATATAATAATTACCTATTTATCATATCATCATGATTTTAGTAATGGGATTATATATAATAATTACCTAATTTATAGTGTGAAGGCATTCCATTTCCACCTATGCGGGTTCCTCATAAGTATCAGGCTATTTTAATCTTTTGTATTGCATTTTCAATAAATTCCACACCAACAAAGAATGTTCACCTAAGCACCAAGGTTCCTATTCTGCTCTAATTCGACTGAAATTTGGCAGATTCACTGAACAAAAATAATATATATATATATATATATATATATATATATATATATATATATATATATATATGATTTGGCTAATTCAATTTTATTTGCTTACTTTGGGATTTTATTCTTTGCTTTTATAAATTTACATTCAAGTCATGGATAAAGAATGCAAACATAGAATCCTATTTCTATTTGTGTCCCATACTAGTACGTGCTAGAGGTGGAAATCCACCTAGGGGCAGCTACGTATTTGGTTGTCCACTCCATATAATAAAGGCGAAGTTTATTTATTAGGCACCTATATATTAGATACACAATTCCCTAGCTTTTATGTTGCTCAATTCTATGTAATTTTTAATGTGTGTAGCAAAATAAAACAACACTAATTCTTATAGTTGATGTTAGTTAACTTGATAATGGGACCTTTACTTTGAAGAAGAAGATTTAGCCATTGGTTTGGCTACCACTCTAGTGGAGCACCGTGATAAGGCGCCTATTACTTACTTCTTTTTCATGATCTCTAAGGTGCTTAGCAATTTGCAGAGATGGAAGCAGCATGAACAGGAGAAGCCATCTCAAGTAATTGCTTTAGGCCATTGGCTGGTTGGTGAAGTAACATACAGATTTGATTTACTAAGGAAATTTATTCTTACATTGACACCACTATGGTACTGCACACCTAATAAGAAAAAGAAAAATGAGAGAAAATATAAATAATATTAGTCAATATTTAAAGCTATTTTATTGGTTTAAAATAATATGATATTTATTAATTATTATGTAAATGGTTCTAACCTTGTCAATATTTAAAGCTATTTTTAATTGGTTTTCTTTTTCTTGCTTTGTTACTAATGAGGGGTAACTCATATGCAGGATATTCATATTGCTGTGTTAATGCACCGTTGATAATCAGAATCATAGCTCCATTGTTTCTACAAGGCATTACAAAAGCCTGTCATATTATTCTAGGTAACCATGTATGGTTTTGGCTGCCAAGAATGTTTTCCATTGTTATGTGTTAGTTTATTCTAAAAATGTCATCATTTTCTACCTTTTCTATAAGGAGATTGCTCGTTGTGACTCTTTTCTTGCCATTAACTTTAAACAAGTTAAATATTATGTCTTTTTTAAAAAATTTATCTACACATTAAATACTATGTTTATTTCTTACAATTGTATTTTTTTTTTTGTACTAAGATAAATGTTTTTAAAGAATGTTTACATTCTTATTTAAAAAACTTAAACTAAGTCGGTTATAAGAAAAACCGTCTTAGTTTAAGTTTATTTAATTTTTTTAAAAACAATTAAACTAAGACGGTTCTATGAAAAATCGTCTTAGAATGTAACTTTTTAAGACGGTTTTCTTTTTTAAAAATGTATACTAAGACGGTTCTTGCGAAAACCGTCTTAGAAAGTAAACATTCTAAGACGGTTTTTCAATAAAACCGTTTTAGAAATACTTTTTAAATTTTGTTTTTAAAAAAATCATGTTCTAAGACGATTCAGGAACCGTCTTAGAATCGTTCGATACAAAGACGGTTTTGGAACCATCTTCAATAATGAAGACTTTTGACGACGCTTTATACAAAGACAGTTGGAGAACCGTCTTTGTATGGGTAAAAGAATCGTCTTTAAAGATTGCTTTTGTAGTAGTGAGACCAGGCTAAAGCTTTCTGAAAAGCCTGTTTAAATAAAAAGGTCAGGCTCAACCTAAAAAAAAAACTTGTTAGGCCTATCAGACTGGTTTGTTTAATATATATATATATATATATATATATATATATTAAAATTTAAAAATAATTATTTATTTTTAAAAAATATTTTTCCTTATTATGAAGGTAGATGATCAACCACTTCAAAAAATTACTTTGAAAATCTCATAAATGATTAAGAGAAACATATCTATAACTTATAAGATCATATTTAAGAATTTATAATTTATAAGAGAAACATGTATATTATGTTATTTTTTATTTTTAATTATTTATTTTTATGTAATCAGGCTTTGCATACAGGCTTTCAAGTCAGGTCAGGCCTTTATGCAGGCCAGGCTCAGGCCTTAATAACTTATTTTTAATAGGTAACAAGTCAGGCTTAGGCTTAATGATAGTGATGCAGACAAGGCTCAGGCCTGTTAAAGCCTGACCTATTTCCACCCCTAATTGCAGTCATAGGCTTGGTATCACATGCCTTTTATTGCACCAAGAGTCTTACGACCCGAAACAACTTATCCACTATCTAAAAAGGTTATCACAAATAATGATATCAAATATTTTCATTTGAATGAAGCCCATTATAACATTATAATGAATAATGGCTAAATTTCGTTTTTACATTTCAACTGGAGTGGTGGTAGATTTCAAAATTATGTTAAAGTGGTCGTGTCACGTTATGCAATGTTTAAGTGGTCATGTTAGGCAATTTTCAAAAAAATTCTCCAATACATTAAAAATATGTCTTCAAATTTTTTTCATAGTTTTCACGTCAAAGAATAAAAAAAAATATATATATATATATCGTGTAACAGTTTCATTAACAATGACCTCAAATTTATAGAAAAAAAAACATGTTTTTGACACTTAAAACAATATTTAAGTGGTCATGTTAGACAATTTTAAAATTTTTTTTCCAATATATTAAAAATGTCTTCAATTTTTTTCATAGTTTTCACGTTAAAGAATCCAAAAAAATGTATATCGTATAACAGTTTCATAAACAACACCCTCAAATTAATGGAAAAAAACAAAAAAAACACGTTTTCGACTCTTAAAATAATGTTTAAGTGATCATGTTAGGCAATTTTAAAAACATTTCTCCAATACATTATAAATATGTCATCAAATTTTTTTCATAGCTTTCACGTCAAAGAATCCAAAATAAAATTATATTGTCTAACAATAACCTCAAATTAATGAAAAAAGAAACATGTTTTCGACCCTTAAAACAATGTTTAAGTGGTCATGTTAGGCAATTTTAAAAAAAATCCAATAAATTAAAAAAATGTCTTCAATTTTTATTCATAGTTTTCATCAACAACACCATCAAATTAATGGCAAAAAAACATGTTTTCGACCCTTAAAACAATGTTTAAATGGTCATGTTAGGCAATTTTAAAATAATTTCTCCAATACATTAAAAATATGTCTTCAAATTTTTTTCATAGCTTTCACATCAAAGAATCCAAAAATAAATATATTGTGTAACAGTTTCATCATCAACGCCCTCAAATTAATGGCAAAAAAAACAAACAAAATATGTTTTCGACCCTTAAAATAATGTTTAAGTGGTCATGTTAGGAAATTTTAAAACAATTTCTCCAATACATTAAAATATGTCTTCAAATTTTTTGTCGTAGTTTTCACGTCAAAGAATTCAAAAAAATATATATCGTGTAGTAGTTTCATCAACAACGTCCTCAAATTAATGGCAACAAAACTCCAAAAAACATGTTTTTGACCCTTGAAACAATGTTTAAGTGGTCATGTTAGGAAATTTTAAAAACATTTCTCCAATACATTAAGATATGTCTTCCAGTGCATCTACTTGGTCAAAAGGTACCCAAGAAAGATGTTTTTAGATGCTTGGGATCAATTTTGCAAAAAGGTGGTGAGATTTATGAGGATGTAAATCATAGAATAAGAGCAGGGTGGATGAAATGGCAGAGTGCATCGGGATTTTTGTGTGACCGCAAAATTTCCCTTAAGCTAAAAGGGAAATTCTATAGAGCAGTTGTTAGACCGGCAATGTTATATAGAGCAGAATGCTGGTCAGCACATAGGCAATATCAGCATAAAATATGGGTAGCATAATTGACAATGTTAAGGTGGATGTGTAGTTACACAAAGATGGATAAGATAAGAAATGAGGATATTCGACAAAAGGTATTAGTGGTATCGGTATGTGAAAAGGTAAGGGAGTATAGATTGAGATGATTTGGGCGCATCATGAGATGACCACTAGATGCTCCTGTAAGAACAAGAGTTTGTTACTAAGAGCTCGACATAAACAGAGGTAAAGATCGACCGAAACTTACCTAGGGAAAGGTAGCTAAACAAAACCTAATGGATTCAGATATAGATTGGCAGACGGTATGTTAGGACGGAGTGGAGAAAAGCTATAAGTTTGGTGGAAGGTTAAACCCATTAGTAGTTCTATGTTCCAATCGTTCCCTTTTTTAGTTCTTTTCTTCTTATTTCCTCCTCGTTTCACTCCTCTTTTATTTTAGTTTATTTTTTCTCTCTTTTGTCTTTTTTCCACTTTTTTCTTCCCCTCTCCCTTTCTCTTTCTTTGTCTTATTCTGATTTATCATTGGGTTCATCTACCACCGACCCCAATTAACTTGGGTTAAAGGTGCTGTTGATGTTGATTAAAAATATGTCTTCAAATTTTTTTCATAGTTTTCACGTCAAAGAATCCAAAAAATAAAATATGTCGTTTAACAGTTTCATCAAGAACGTTCTCAAATTAATGGCAAAAAAACATGTTTTCGACCCTTAAAACAATGTTTAAGTGGTCATGTTAGGCAATTTTCAAAAAAATTCTCCAATACATTAAAAATATGTCTTCAATTTTTTTTCATAGTTTTCACGTCAAAGAATCCAAAAAAAAAATATATATATCATGTAACAGTTTCATCAACAATGACCTCAAATTAATAGAAAAAAAAACATGTTTTTGACCCTTAAAACAATGTTTAAGTGGTCATGTTAGGCAGTTTAAAAAAAAACTCCAATACATTAAAAATATGTCTTCAAATTGTTTTTCATAGTTTTCATGTCAAAGAATCCAAAAAATATATATTATGTAACAGTTTCATCTACAATGCCCTCAAATTAATGGCAAAAAAAACAAAAAAAAACATGTTTTCGACTCTTAAAACTATGTTTAAGTAGTCTATTTACAAAACTGACATTGAATTGACAACTGACAATTTAAATTCAAAGTATGACATCAATAATGGACTCATGCACTACGTATAAGAGTAAAATAACAGTCGAAAATGACAACACCATGCACTATAACGATAAAAGAAAAAGTTGGAATAATGATATATCTCAATCGACATTGGATACCAGACATACCTCTACCAAATACACAATTCTAACCTTATCATAATTCGATAACATCAACGTGGCAAATATTCAAACAACTATAAATAAACAAAACTCACTCAATACAGCCACACACTTCGATACAATATACATTCACAAACAAAATTCAATCTCCATATTATGACATTCTTGGGAGGAACAAGCACTCAAACCATTGCTAACTCGATATTAGCATTCATTTTTCACAGCAAAACTGGTGTTTAGTTTCAGTGTCCTACTCCAATACCAATGCGAGTTTCTATTAAGTGTTCTTTTCAAACACTAAAGAGTAGAATGCACAACACCCTTCAACTAACCAATGATCAATCTGTGCATGAAATCTACTATTGACAACCATCCATAGATGCAGGTCAACAATATTTTTTTCATTTTCTGCAATTGAAAAATGATGGTGATGTTTGCACAATGTTAATGTGCAATGAAAAACATTTGTGTGTTGGTCCTATAGAATTATTATGTATCATTAGTCGAACATCCATACTCAACCTACTTCGATTCACCATCACTGCTACTCATGATGCAATGTTGTATTATAATGACAAGTGGAAGATACCACGACAAGGAAATTTTTTGGCCACTCCTTTACTGGAACAAATCCAATAAGATTTGAAATTCCTTCCAGATGCAACATCAAGACACTCAAGGATATAATCAAGCAAATTGCGCCTCTAGGGGTCCCCCTTATGGACTTCACGAATCACATGTGGTCAGACAATTGTTCTTCCGACAGCCAGATCATGCAAAATATTCAGAAAAATTAATCGAATATGAAATGATACAATTGAAAAATAATGAAGACATATTAAAGGTGCTACAGAATCCAATTATTGGAAGCGTTTTTGTCCAATAGATATTTTAGCTATTTTTAACAAACCAACTACTGGAAGAAGACATGTCTGATGCACCAACATCTTTCAAATTATGATTCGTTTCCTCATTTTCATGTTTCAATTGTTATTGTTAGTATGTTTCATTATTTTCGTTTTTTAATGTTTCGTTTGTTGTGTTTGTCTCTCTAATTGATATTGTTTGTATATTCCGTTATTTTATTATGTTTTCATTATTATGTTTATCTATCTAATTGTTACTATTTTTTGTTGTTTTTAATCAATTTATTTTTTAATCACTTTGTCTTTTTTATTTATTTTAACATTAATATTTATTCATTTTAATACTACTAAAAATTATCAAACCAATAAAATTTTAAAAAAAATTCAAAATATTTTTAAAAATATAATTATTTAAAAAAACAAATGGAAGTCAGGTTGTCAATTCCCGATTTCCTACACCAACATACAAATTTGTTATATTTTATTTAATAATATTAACTTAAAAAAATGCTACATGAGAAGTCGGGTTCCCCAACCGCAACTTCTCACATAAAAAACTGGTGCAATTTGGGAATATAACCCAAAACTAGTGTAGATTGGAATTTTCCCTATGCATACTAGTGTAATTGGGGAAAAAACCCAACTGACACACATGTCATCATATGCACTCCCTCACTCACTCATTTTTTAAACTGAGTATGTCACACTAATTAACAAATTCTCTGTTTTTTGAGAAAATTTAACAAACTTTCTTGCTTTTTGAGAAAATTTAACAAACTCTCTTATGGTTGGACAAATTATATGGTAACGGATAGTAAAGAAATTATTATACAATTTAAGACTAGAACATGTTGATAATCTCAACCAATCTCCACATGTGATTCGTAGAAAGATTATGAGTCATTGTTTAAACTAATAAAAAAATAAAAAATACTTATTTAAAATAAAATTAGTTTAAACAAATACATTAAAAAATTAAAAAATATACTTATTTTAATTAAAAAAGTATTTTCTATATAAAAACTAAACTTAAACAAACCGCTACTAGAAAAATGCGATTTAGCAATCGAAAACAGCTATCGAAACATTTCAGTCGCTAATAACCACCAAAATAGTCACAGAACAATATCTATCGCCATTTGCGACCGATATTTATGTTGGTGGTTTTATTTGTTCAACGACAGCATTAGCTACCACAGAGGAGGGTCATCGAATGTTTCGATGACCATTTCGGTTGCTATATATTTATAAATACCATAGATAGAAAGAACTGAAATAGTATATTAGTAATATTTTTAAATTAACAAACTAAATATTTACAATATTTTTTAAAAGATAATAAATATACAATATTTTTAATTGTACTATAATATTTTTTTAGTAATTTTAACTAACCAATGTTTACATTTTTATTAAGATAAATAAATGATACTTATCATTAATCTTTTAATTTGTTATTTTTACTAAATAATTGTTTATTCCATATAATTATTTTAAAATTATTATAAATAAATACCATTTTTATTATGTATTTTAAAATTTTGTAAAATTAAGTATTTTAAAATATAAGGCATGAGTGTAACACTAATAATTCATTAAAGTTCAATATGGTGTAAGTCAGGGGCGGATCCAGAAAATTAAGGAAGAGTGGACACTTTTCCAAGGATGTCATAGCCGTGACAGAGGCAGGCCAACGATCATGTCGGAGAAGCAGTTATTTAAGGGTGGGCACCATTTCGAAAACTCAAAAGCCCATTACAAAAATGTAATATGAAACTGTATAAAGAAAAAAATGGGTGCAGAAAGTAAATTAGGCCCAAATAACATTAACCTAGCTTCTTTTCTCCTTCTCTTCACAATGCTCGTGCGTCGTTTTTGCTTTCTCCATTGTTGTTCAGCTGTTTTCTCCTTCTCTTCTCATTGCAAGCTCCCGATCCTCCGCCACTACCTCCGCCTCTGCTCACACGGCTGTCGACGGCTAGATTCAAGGGTGGACACTTGCCCCCCTTCTCTTCAACGTGGTTCCGCCTCTGGTGTAAGTGAAATTTATGCAATGATGAAGACCCAAACAAGATCTAATAAAATGCAATGGATAACTTATGTATTTACTAAAACCTTATATTGATTTTAATTTAAGACTTAATTGCAAAGTCCATCCTCCTATTAGCATATTTTACCAAATGAGTGTCGTTAATTTTTAATTCACTATGTTAGTGCCCAAAATCATTGATTCTTAAATTTTAAAGATTGACTAGACTAAAAACTTGATCAAACATTTTGTTTAAAAATAATAACTTTAAAAATGCTTTAGAAAGGACTAGAACCATGAGTATTTAGTGCAAACTATAATATTAATATAAGTTTTTTTTTAAAAAAAAATAGTTCAAAAGTTAATTGTTTTTAAATTATATTTTATAATCTCATACATTATATTGTAAAATATACATTAGAATATGTATATTTATATAAGAATATTTTTATCTTTTTAGTGATTTAGTGACACCATCTTTTTATCTTTTTACTATTATACTAAATAACAAGAATATTTTAATATCAGTAACATGTATTATCAGTAAATATTTTATAAGATAATAAAATACTGCAATTTTATGAAATTATAATCTATATTAAAAATATATTATATCTTGATTGTATAAAATAAGTTTTGCCAAGGGGATAAAAATATATAAGATTATAAAAATATAATATATAAGATAAAAATAAAGCTTATATAAGTTTATATTAGAAAATATAATACAATCTTATATATTATATTTTAAAAGATAATATATAAGATTATAAAAATTATTAAAAATTAATAAAGTTTGAATTTTGAACTATTTTCGTATAAAATATAGTGGTAAAGGAGTGTGTCAATTACTTCAAGGACCATGATTTTAGTCCTTCCTTAAACATTTAATTGAAGTTTTTAATTTTTAAGAAAATATTAGTCAACTTTCTAGTGAGTGTAGTGAACGTTTTAAAATTTAACAGTCAACGATATTTTGGGACTCCGATAATGAATTTTGAAATATAGGGACAGATTTGGTGAAATAGGCTAAAATATTTCCTGATAATATATGTATGAAGACTTTCAAGTGGTTTTTTTGCACTACTAACTACAATTTTGAAATTTATGCCTCATTTTTCTTCTTTAAGTTTTATTTCTTGCTTTTTATTACTTTTTCAAATCTAATGTGCTTATGTTTTGCTTGGCTTCACTTACTTTTTTTGATGGTATCTTCTACAAGGTATGTGTTCAATCTTTTTTTTTTTTTTTTATTGATTTCTTGTCTTGAAAATGAAGAGATCCATGCAAAGTGTTAACATGCACTCATCCCTACCAACAGTTTCATTGGTCATTGGGATTTAAGATTCTTAGAGTTTCAATAGATCCTGAAGCTGTGATTTTTCTCTTTGTATATCAATAAATCATTTGTTTGTTATAAAAGTTGCCTACATTTTTATGTAGAATGTGAAAGCTCTATACTCAAGTTCTCTACTTCTTTGTTTATAAGTTTCATTATACAGTTCAATTAAGAATTGCATTTATATTCGTTAATTATTAGATAGGTTTAAATAAAATAAATGAAAAAACAATATAGCATTTTTTATAGCAATCATATATTTGATCGATATATTTTATTATAAAAATCATTACCAAATAGTCATTGAATTGTATTTTAATTTGTTTTATATTTAAAATTAAATATTAAAAGGCGGCCTAATTGAATGTTAATTTATTTTAGGATAAAAATCAATTATTAAATAGGGATTGAAATTATTTAAAGTTGATTTTTTTATTATAATATTAGTGACCGGATTGCGACCAAATATTATTTAAGTTTATTTTATTCTAAAATTAAATATTTATTAGCGACTGAACTCGTGACCGAATATTAATTACTTCATTTAATATTTAAATTTAATTTCTTATTAGCAACCGAATTCGCGATCAAAGTTTATTTGATTATATTTTACAATTTAAATTTAATTACTTATTAGCGACCAAATTCGTGACCGAATCTTTCGGTGGCTCATTTGGTCCATATATAATAGCAACCAAATATGTAGTCACCACCAAATTTTATGTCCTTGCGACTAAACAATTTGGTCGCTAAATAGTCACCGAATAGTAATTCGGTCGCTGAAATTTTAGTGAGAAGGATTTTTGCGACTGAGATTGTTCGGTCGCTATTTATGTGGCTGATCAGTTTAACGACCGAATCTAACGATTTTTTTTGTAGGGAACGATACTATAATTATAACACAAAAAAAATGATCCTATAATTATACATACTAGCAAGTAACAAGCTCTCATTTGGTATCACCAATTCGGGTACACTCAGACTCTATCTGCTTATCCACATTTATGGTTTGCTTATCAAATTTAACTTATTATATTTTATTATATTTTACTATTTTGATTCTTTAATTTTTTTATTTTTTGTTGCATATAATATTAGTTTTGATTGGCCTGTGTGTTTTTTTTTGTTGTCACTTTTTACTTTAGACCTGTTTAGTATGTAGATATTAGAATTTGGAAAATGCTATTTCCATGCCCCTTTATATTAATACACTCCATTTTTCCTTTTAATTCCCAAACTACCCCACAAAATGCACTCCCCTTGTCTCTTTCTCCCCCAATTCAATTATTTTCCAAAAGAAGTATACACCAACCTCTTTCATATAACTCTTGCAGGCCCAGAACAACGCACTCCCCTTCCACGTCATTCAGCCTCTAGCAACATGTTCCGACCAAAAATCCATGGACGACGAACCCGTCGTGGCAGCGGCAATAACAGTCAATCAGTGACTCAATTATGATACAATTGGTGTGATTAAAAGATAGACATTTATCTCTTCAAAATCAACAAATTCAAACATAGTTTTGGCTTCCTCATCCTTCTAACTAGTTCTGAATCATCAACGAGAGTTTTGCCCTAACTAGTTGAATTGTTGTGTTGAGATACTGACCTCACCATCAAAGCCTCAACAAAAAAGCTCTGTACACCGATGAGATTCCTTACGTTTAGCCTATTTAGATCTGAGAAATTTGGTGAATCCCCAAAAAATGCAAAATCAATGACAAGAATGATTTAACAATTTAAAGTAATTGAAGTTAAAAATTCCACATCCCCAAATTCAAGCTAAGAAATACCTAGATCAATCCCAAAATACAATCTTCACTCATATGGGTTTGGTCAATGATGTAGCGGTTCCTCTACTCACAAATTCAATGTTGCTTGGTTTGATTGAGTGTGATTGGTGACTAAGGATTGAGTGATTGAGTGTCATCTTATTTATTACTTTTAATAACCAAAACTTAGTTTCCAAATCATTTGGACAATATTTATATGATATCAAATAATAAGTTCAAATCATTCGTAACAAGTAATAAAAAAATCATTCGTAACAAATAAGATTCCATCAACATCTAATTTCACCACTAATTCATTCTTATTATCGCCATGATCATCATCCTATTATGTACTATTAGCCTTATTGTCACCATTGTTACAACTCTACTTAACCACTTTAATTGTTATACTTGTTCCTAGCATCATCATTCTACGAACATTGCTATTGTGATTACTACATACTAGTTTTACTTCATTATTGTAGTTTTATTACATACTATATATAAGTCCTCTTTTCCAAATCCAATATTATCACAAGAAAAATACACGTTTCAAACAACACTAGTAATTATTTTATTATTAGTATAAGTATGATAATATGTATGTCTTGTTGCGAAGGAATAATAGGGTTGATAACACATTAGTCTGATACTTAATCCAATTACAATTGGGTATGCCAAAATAAACTCAACACTACATGTTAAAAAATAGTTGGATTGAGTTTAGTTGATTGAACTCGGAGATCGATCCCAACATGCTTACAACCCTACTCAACAAACAATCCATAGGTAAATGTGTACCACATGTTGGTCCCAGATGAACTCAAGAAGGGGGGTGAATTGAGTTTTATAAAATAATTCACAATTTAAAATCAAACTCAAAGCAATAATATGAAGATAAGAGATAAATAAGACACAATCAATTTTAACGTGGAAAACCCAATTGGGTAAAAAACCACGACGTCCAAATTGGATAATCAATCCAATGGACAACTCCACTATGATAATTTTGTGTACAAGAGTTCCTAGTATCCTAGTTTCCTAGTCTACCCTTACACAACAATTATCCCAATTGGTATCCTTGTTTCCCAGCAAAAAGCTCTCGTCTCAATTCACCAAGAATAGAGACAGACTGGTGTCCTTGTTTCCCAGCCAGACTGGTATCCTAGTTTCCCAGCCAAAAGTCGCACGTCTCAATTCACCAAGAACAGAGACGTAACTGGTATCCTAGTTTCCCAGTTGCGACCTCTTCCAAAGTCAAGAAGAAGAATACAATAAAATAGTTACATTTACGCTTCTATTCCTTAAGCAAATAGATACCTTTAAATCCTGATGGAGAGTTGAAAAATCAGACTTGCCAAACATTTCTATATGATCTCACAACAACTCTCTTAATTATGCAAACATAAACTCTCTACAGCTCTAATATTATTTGGAATGGAATGCATACCGTAAACACAAGAGTATGTTTCTATTTATACTAATTTAAAGATATGATTTTATCCAATGAAATCCTAAAAGATATTCTATCTTATCTTAAAATATTTTATCTTATATGTAATGCAATCTTAAAGATATTCTATTATATTATGCAATGTAATCTTAAAAATATTATATCCTATTTTTGAATGCAATCTTAAAGATAAATATCTTGGCAAGATTAATCTTCTAATCTCCTTACATAAAATCTAAAAAATAAATAGAAACAAATCTTCTTAATTTCATGTCATCTTGAATGATATCAATCTGCAGGATTCTTCAAATAATCTTATCAATTATGTTAATCTTCATAAATCCAAAATATCAATAACTTCAAAATATCAAATCCAAAATATCAGTAACTTCAAAATATCAAATAATTATTATAGCGTAAATAATCTAATAATATGACATTCATTGTTTGTTATCATCAAAACTTTATAAATCTTTTTATGCATCAATGGTTCAACAAATATCCAACATCACATTCATTAGTCTCCCATGTTATAAAATTCTCATTTGAATTGCTATATATTATTGAAGTCTTTAGTGGATATTTGATTTCTCATATGTGATCTGTGCTCAAGTGAAGATTGAGTCAAAATTAACCTAGTAGTTGGTGTTTGAACTGTTACGCATTATTAAAGTCCTTAGTGAATATCTAATTATACATCTATTATTTGCGTTTGAGTGAAAATTTAGTCAAATTTAACATAAAAGAAACTAATAGTTGGTTTTGCTTGTGCACAGAGTTGGAGGGCGTATGGGGATTAAATTTATTATAATATCATATATAAAATTATTTTTTGCCCCTCTCTTCTTAATTTTCTAAGTTCTCTTTAATAATTTTTTATGAGCATATTTTATCTATGTCATACCCTAATTTTGTCTGGGTATCCCAAAACAAGGGAAAATAGGAAAAACAAAAAAAAAAGAATAGTTTTTTTAAAAAGAAAAGAAAAGAAAAAACAAAAATAAAAAAAAAGAAAGAAAAATGAAAAAAAATGAGAATTATAGAAAAAAAAAGAGCAGAAAAATAGAAAGAAAAAAAAGACCCATTAGGTCAAGGAAAAACCACAAAAAAAGGAAGCTACAACATAAAAAAGGGGAAGGAGCTGGAGAATTTATTACAGAAGGTGGAGGCACGGATCCCACAGAGAGGAAAAAAGAAGCTAATAGTGTCAGGCCATTTGGCATTGCAGGCAAAGAAAGGAGAGGGGTCTCAGGTATCCCTCATTCTTCCCCTCTCTTCCTTTTCTCTCTTCTCCCTTTTCATTTTCTCTCTCCTTCATCTCACTTCCCTACACCACCGCGCGCACCACCACCACCACAGCGCACCACCATCACCACCGTGCTTATTTTATTTTCATTTTCTTTCATTTTGCGGTTGATTCGGGCCACCACCGTGGCCACCACTGTGCCGCGATGCCGTCATCATCCCCGACCACCCTCGCTAGTTAGTGTCAAGGGGGCAAGGGACCTTACCACCCTTAGAGGTGGATTCCTCCACTTTCTCGCATAGCTGTTGTGGTTGTTATAGCCAGCAGCGAAAATGCGGGTTGGGCCATGTCATCCTGACCCGATTCCAACCCTAAAAAAAACATAATTTTACTTTTTGCAGCCCATATTTAATATGTACACCTTGAGCTTGGCCCACTCTGAAATCAAATGCCTAATGCTATTTACACCCACATATTCATAATTGCACCCTTTAATTTTTGGACTGAACAAAATATATTTACTGTTTACACCACGTTTTCATAGCTGCACACCCTTAGCAATTGGGCCTAGCACACTTGGATACAATGTACATAGTGCTGATTGCACTCCTTTTATTTCCTGTATGCACCCCTTCTATTTCCATTTGAATTATTTAATCATGTGATGTTATGTCAATTATTCATTTATTTTTGCATTAATGTTTTTAGTACGCGCTTATGTTTCGTGCACTCCATGTTGTGTCTCCGACTCGCTTGGTAGTGTTTCAATAATGTCGATTCAAGAGAAGTCATGAGAAGTTGGACAAGGAATCAAGCTTTGGAGTTTTGTGCTTTCAACATGCCTCATTTCAAAAGTGCCATGGAAGCTTGAAGATCAATTTGATTCTTGTAAAAGGAAAGAAGTGGTATCTGATAATCCAATGTGCATATCATGCATATCATTCATTTAGGATTGTTAGATTGAAGGCTAATACAAAAGCATTTA
>PYAF01001300.1:26729-47957 GCA_007407185.1 Glycine tomentella | reverse complement strand
ATTTCTCTAGGGGTTGCTGAGTAGTGTTCTCAGTGGGGTTGGTCCCTAAGGATCTAATAGTGTTTTAGATCTCTGAACTTTATCTAGGATTGATAAAGAGAGACTTGTAATATCTTGTAAGAATATTATTTTGCAATAGTAGAACTCCATTTTAGTGTTGAGTGGAAGAACTGGATGTAGCTTCATAGTGTTTCAAGTGAACCAGTATAAAATTGTGGCTGATCTTATTCTATTCTCTTCATCTCCTTATTGCTTTGGTTTGTGAATCAAATTATTTGCACAGAAAGATTTCAATTGTCTATTGATTTTCTTGACAGAGGAATTTGATTGAATATAAGATTCTTGGTTTCAAAACAATTTTCAAAGTGATAAAGATCCTGTGAAAACTCTGATTATAAAATTTTTAAATACCAAGGTTCAACCAATTCACCCCCCTCTTGGTTGTATTGAAGTATTCTTATTATTTTCAAATAACACGTGGATAGATTTTGTGAATATCATGTTGGGTCTGCGACTTGCTTGATTTCGTAGAGTTTACTGCAAATTAAAAATCTTTTCTAAAAAAGCTAAAAATACTCAAATAAAGGATCACTCAATTCTCCTTTTACTCAAGAAAATCTACATATTACTCGAGATTGCTTCAAGGTCCAATGCCTTAAGCGATTCTCCCCGCTTTTTCTTCAAACTCAACGTCGTTTTAAGGTCAATGCCTTAACGACTCTTTTTCACGCAATTGAAACAAATGTTAAAAAAAATGAAATCAATTCAGCGCGTAAGCTCTTTTCAAAAATAACTACATAAGTGTGATTTCGTCATTGCACTTTGGGATACGCAGGAGCGAGGGCAAACCCCTTGTCGACCTAAAAAATAAAAAAAAAATATAAAATCTTCTCTTTCCTAAAAAATAAAAATTTGATTTCTTTTTCTGAATGAACAAAAGTACAACAAACATAAGTCATGTTCTTAAGGAAAAACAAATAATTAAAAGTTACTTTATTTTTGGAACACTCGATCAAAGGTTGTCATCTTCATGACAGACGCATGGGGTGCTAACACCTTCTCTGTGCGTAATGACTCTCAAACTCTTTTTCTCTAAAATTGTAGACCACGTCTTATCTTTTGGTTTTTCTGATGTTTTCCTTAAATAAACGATGGTGACGACTCCCTTCTAGTTTTCCCTTTTTTGGGAATCCTCTTCTTTTTCATCGTCGTCCCGTCATGGCCGGATAGGTTGCAACAGATGGCGACTCCAATGGGGACTGCTTAGAGAGTTAAGCCATTTGATCGAGTGTGCATTTTTATCGTGACGTTTCTTTATTTATTTTTCCTTTTTTTTCGTTGTGCTCTCGTTTGTTATCGTTTCAGTCCACTATTGTTCAGTTCGTGGTTTTGCTTTGATCTTTTTTTTTATTTTGTCTCACTCATGCTTGTATAAATATCGTTCGTTATGTTGTTACTCCTTCGTAGTTAGAAATAAATAGTCTCATTGAATGCTAGGGTAGACGACATGTGCTATACTTGTTGTATCTGCATGGGAATTTTCTGATTGTTTTGCAGGTGGGGTTGAGTAATTCTTAGGTTGCTCCATTCACACACGACACCTACACTTTTTGCACACACTTTGAGATATTGGGCCCTATACCCGAGTCTGTGTGAGCCATAGGGAGTGGAGGTCAATCTGTGCTCATGCTGGGTCTTCGACTCGCTTGATGACAGTGAAGCCTCATCTAGAGTTTTCCTCTTTTTGTGATGCATTGTCGTTGGTAGTCCCTATCGCCGCATTGTCATTACATAAGAGGATGATATCTCTAGAGGCCAGTGAGATTACATAAAACTACCCTTGGAAGTTGTCACTGAATAGTGAAGTTTTAGACCCTTTCTGCTAGGTTCCTAAATTAAGGACACGGAGCATGCTCACCCCACCTTGTTTCCTTAATCACATGTGTTTCTTTATAGCATCACGATGGACATCATTTCTGCATTCATCATTTGTCACATTCATGCATTGCATAAGTCATTGCATTTTCATACATTGTTTAGCATATTTCTTTTTCCAACAATCATATACATTATTCCATCATCATTTGCATGCCATGTTCACTCATGCATGATTAAAACATATATTTGCTCATAAAGAGCTCTCAGTCCGGGATGGCATCTCGGCAAGCCCGGTCTTCATGAAGCTAGTCTCTATCCAGGATGGCATCCTGGTGAGCCCGGTCTTCCTGAAGCTAGTCTTTATCCGGGATGGCATCCCGGCGAGCCCGATCTTCCTGAAGCTAGTCTCTATCCGGGATGGCATTCCGCAAGCCCGGTCTTTATAAAACTAGTCTCTATCCGGGATGGCATCCCGGTGAGCTCGATCTTTATGAACCTAGTCTCTATCTAGTCTCTGTCCGGGATGGCATCCCAGTGGGCCGGTCTTCATGAAATTAGTCTCTATCCGGGATGGCATCCCGACAAGCCCGGTCTTCATGAAGCTAGTCTCTATCCGGTCTCTATCCGGGATGGCATCCCGGCAAGCCCGGTCTTTATGAAGCTAGTCTCTATCTAGTCTCTATCCAGGATGGAATCCTGACGAGCCGGTCTTCATGAAACTAGTCTCTATCCAGGATGGCATCCCGGCGAGCCCGATCTTTATGAAGCTAGTCTCTATCTAGTCTCTATCCAGGATGGCATCCCGGCAAGCCCGATCTTTATGAAACTAGTCTCTATCTAGTCTCTATCCAGGATGGCATCCCGGCAAGCCCGACCTTTATGAAGCTAGTCTCTATCCGGGATGGCATCCCGGCGTAGCCCGATCTTGCATCAATCTCATAAATACATCTATCATGAATAGCATAAGTATGCCCTGCTCATTTATCATGTTTTCTTTATGATAGGTTGTCGAAGTATTGACGATCTAAATTTCCATTCCTTGGAACATGGGATCGAACCAAGCACGGTCTTTTAAGAAAATGTTTTATCAAGTCAAGGTAAAATGTCTGGAAGTAGATAGCTTGCGAAAGCTAGGGCAGTGGATGGATTAGGTTTTCATAGTCTCTTTGACTACTGTCAGCACATGATTAAGCTAATGACTTAAATAATTGAGAACCATTGATGTGTCCGTGTTTTATTTCCAGTTATACTTTGACTCTGATAAGATTTTAATGAAAAATTTTGTTTTAATGAAAATTAGAGTTGATTCGACCCTATGTTCTATTGAGCATTCTGTGTAAAATTCGCAATACTTCAACAAGTTATCATTTGCATGCATCCATGTTTATTTGTTCTGTTGCATTGTTATGCACACTCATTACATCCTTTCCTTGAACTCAGAAAAAAAAAAAAGAAAAAAGCAACCATTGTGCTAAGAAATAAAGACTATGCTTTACGGCACCTGTAACGACCCGTCTCGTCGCTACGATATTACTAACTCTAAGTGTGATTATTTTTTAAATTTTAATAAAACTTCATTAATTGGATTATGAAAAAAAATTAAGGTAAATTTTTCGTGATAATAAAATTATCATACACGTATTACAAATACATAATTAAATATGTATGTACATATATATTAAATTAGTACATGTCATCGAACTTCCTTTAGTTTAACATGTATATACACCTGAAATTACATATGAAACAAAAAAAAAACAAAGACTAACTAAGAAAGAGTTGATTAACAAAACATAACTCTTTCACCAAAAAGAAATCCAATGTCATCACGTCGGTTTGGCGGCTCTAACAAAAAAGAAGATCTCCCTCCAAGGTCACCTACTGCTACTCAACTGCTCACGCAAACGAAAGTTCGCGATCGTCACAGGTACCAACCACACAGTACAACAAATGCAAGGGTGAGTTTATTATACCAAAACCAACAAGCACTAGATAACAATTATTAGAAAGAAACAACAATAACAATTACAATCATTCTCAAAAATAAATAAGTTCAATTCACGCAACTAACTAGTCATTCACTATTTCACAACTCAAATCAATCATGATTAGAATGATGCATACACCTAACCTAATTCTCAGAATGCAGTGTGGTACCATCCTCATGTAAATAGTCTCTCTAGGTAAATGATACAGTAGCTCGTCGAGGTCACCTTGTCATGCACAAGTCGCTCCCCTCTCATGGTGATCAGCCCTGAGTCTCAAGGGAGTTCCAAACAGAGTGATGCCCCCTAGTATCCCCGGTACTTACTGCCACCATTCTATTTCCATCCATGCAAATATGAAGTATGAAACATGGGCACCATCAATGCACTGATCATAGATAGCTAGGGACCAGAATTTTAAACAATCCAGTTCTCCCTTGGGATGCTTAAAATTCGTAAACTCTCCCTCGCAAGGTTATCCAATCATGCACCCCTATGTACATACACAACATCACTGATACACTGACCATGGATAGATAGGGACCGGAATTTTAAACAATCCCTTTCTCTCATGGGATGCTTAAAATTCGTAAACCCTTCCTCGCAAGGATATCCAACTGGTCACTGCACCCTATGTGGACATATATCACATACAACCATGGGCACCATCAATGCATGACTTGGCTACGAACACATCCTTTCTCGCAAGGGTAACCAGTCATGCACCCCCATAGGTATCCATGTATATCCACATCACACAATGACATTATCAACATCAACAACCAATTCATCATCATCTCTTTATACATCATCAAACAAATCATTGTTTGCTCATTCAATCATCACCAACACATCAATAACATCTCATTTCATCATTATCAGTGACATCAATATCCCCTCATCCATCCATAATCCATATTATCACGAGACTGGTATTTTAGGAAAATTCTAAATTAAAGAGGAGGACTACAATATAAAAATCATACTCTTATGATCGTTTAAAAATTTAATAAAGAATTAAATAAGAAAAACATATTATAAAATTTTGGGCAGAGTCTCCTCTATAATTAATACTTTTTCCAAAAATCCAATCATTACCACAACAACATCATTCACAGTTTTATCCATCAACAAGTAAATTCATTACATCCCATTAGTTAAAAACACAATCTTTCTATATATAAAAACCAGTACACAGCAGGGACAGACAAATATCCTCATAGTTGGACTCCCTGGACTCTAACTATGGTATCAAAAGCTGTAAACAAATAACAAACTCCCCTTACCTATCTTTGTACCTTTGTTAGCTTCTTGTAGCATCATTTTGAGATCTCTCAAGTTCACGTGCTAATTTACACATCATTAAATTCCCATATTTTAATATGTCAAACCAGACTTCTCAAGCTTTCTAACAAGGTATCACATGCCTTATTTGGATTTCTAAAACTCTAGCTATAGCATTTTTAAAACTAGATTTCAAAGATGCCAGCGAGTTCCAATTTCTACACTGACATCTCTTAGTGTTTTCGTGACTTCAATCAGTACACAATCCAGACTTATCTAAAATTTTTACATGTTATAGTTGACATCCAGATATTTAATTTCATATGTCATACACCTAATTTGAGTAAGAAATGAGAGAGAAATGAATTTTTCAAAACGGATGGCAGAATCTGTTTGGTGTGGACAGTTTCGGACAGCTTGAGATAAAATAATTTCTAGGCATGATTCACTACTTAGTTTGGTCCCATATTTTAGGATAACATAGAAGACATCCTAAGCTTTAAAATGAGTGATCAAACACCTCATTTGGTTAAGTACAGAGGGAGATATGGAAATTTCAAAACAGTCCAAAATTTCAGTTTAAAACCATATGAATTTTAACAGCAATACTTACCAAAGTATTTAGCTGGAATGATTCAAGAGCTTGAGGAAGGAGCTACAGTTTGAGTGAGAAGAAAAGAAGAGAAAATGAAGCAAAAGTGAATAGAGGAAAAGAAGCAAGTGACCGTGAGTTAGGGAACAAGTTCACTTATAGGTGCAGTTTTTGATTCCAAAAAGATATTTTTTTTATTCATGCATTAAATGCATTCTTATCAAGCAAAAAAAAATCAAAGATTCCTTCATATGGCTGAAAGGGCACGTGGTATGCTGGCTGGAAATGCTAGATTTTTGCTTTGTTTTATACATGGCTACACAATTGGATTAAGTGTACCAATCCTAAGTACACATACACATGATTTTGCACTTCCATTTCAATTATTTTATTCCAATTCTCACGTATAAGCATGTTTTGGTTTATGTTTTTGTTTCTTTTAATTTAAAACCAAGTGTTCTCCATGTAATTTTCAATTAAGTTGATAGCTACTAATGTCTCATTCATCTAAAATCTTAAGCCTTTACCCCAAATCCTTCACAGTCAGAATTGGTTTCTTCTTATAAATTAACTAATCATAACTAAATATTCTAAGCACTTCTAAACTTACCTCTTGAATCCATTAGCTTCTATCCTATCCTTCTTGTATCATATTACCATCATATGTGTTTCTTATATGATAATTTTCCTCATCATATCATCACATAGTCTGAAATTATAGCTCATGACAGCTTAGATATTCATGAAATTTTTCTTTAATTTTTTTTTACTGAGGTTTATTTTCTTGTATTTATGACTTACTTAATCATAAATTTTAAGCCAGTCTAGGTACTCCTAGTTTTCTTGTGATATTTGTCTGTTACTAAGGGTATTTTGGGTAATTTGTCATCCCAATAGCACTTTTGAAATTTCATCAAGTTTTCACAAAATATCTAAGGGTATATTTATAATTTGTCACTTACTCAAGGGCATTATGGTAATTTTACTTCAAAATATCTAACAAAAATATCTAAGGGCATTATGGTAATTTTACTTCAATGGCATTATTGTAATTTTACTTCAATGGCATTGTGGTAATTTTATTTCAAGAGAAAAGGTAATATGGTCATTTCCCTTCAAACATTTTTGTAATTCCTCTTTTTTATTTCGAATTAACATTTCATGCAAATAATTCAAACATAAACCAAACAAACTTCACACAACCTAACATCAAGTAGTTGCACAAGATTAACTCACACTACATTTTAACCATATATTTTTAGTTATTGAAATTTCAGGGCGTTACAGTACCTATACCAGACGCGTGCCAAGACTAAGATAATGAGTGATATAGAACAAGTACAGGAGCAAATGAAGGCCGATATGGAGGCTATGAAAGAGCAAATGACAACAATGGTGAAAGCGATGATGAGCATGAGGAAGATGATGGAGGTCAATGTTGCTACCACTGTTGCTGCTAGTACTGCCATTGAAAGGGACCCAATTTATCCGCCCAATTTCAATCAAGAAAGTAGTCCAGTCTTAGGTGTAGTAGTTCAAGGAAGTAAGGCAGCGAGAAATGCATATGGGCTTCATTATGTCCTGGTCCAAAGCAAGACTCATTTTCCACCATACGGTTTGCCTCCTAATTATACACCACCTTTTGCCGTATACGCTCCTGGTGAGAATATTTGTAGTTCTGCACCTGTACTCATTGAGAATCAACAACCCCAACCCGATCATACTCATGCCCATGTTCCCCAAGTCTTGGAAGAAACACATGCAGCTCCCTAAGACTACACTCTACACGATTTTGGGGTTTATCCGGGATATACTAGTGAAGGGCATGATTTTTCTGGTGTCCTTGTGCTAAATGCTCTGGGAGCTCCTCAGCATCAATCACCATTACAAACCTTACATTTTGTGATGGGAGGAGAGCCTTCTGCTGTAGTCAAGAAGGAAAATTTTGATCATATATAGGAGAGGTTGAGGTCCATTGAAGGAGGAGAAAATTATGGCTTTGTTGACATGTCAGAATTGTGCTTAATACCTTATGTGGTCATTCCTCTGAAGTTCAAGGTGTCAGACTTTGCTAAATACAAGGGGACCACTTGCCCGAAGAACCACCTGAAGATGTACTGTAAGAAGATGGGGGCATATGCGAACGATGAAAAGTTACTGATGTATTTCTTTCAGGAAAGTTTGACTGGGACAGCTATTATTTGGTATACTAACCTGAAACGCTCTTGGGTCCGCTCCTGGAAGGATCTAATGTATGCCTTCCTTAGGCAGTATCAATACAATTCTGACATGACTCCAGATAGAATGCAGTCACAAAATATGTGCAAGACAGATAATGAATCATTCAAAGAATACGCTCAAAGGTGGAGAGACCTGACAGCTCAAGTAGTACCCCCCATGGCGGAGAGAGAGATGATAACCATGATAATAGACACATTGCTAGTGTTCTATTATGAGAAGATGGTAGGTTACATGCCTTCAGACTTTGCAGATCTAGTGTTTGCTAGTGAGAGAATTGAAGTAGGTTGGAGGAAAGAAAAAATTAATCATGTTGCTTCTGCGAACATTAGTAATAGAGGACTCGAGATAAGTGGTGAGAGGAAGAATAAGGGAGAAGCTCATGTTGTAACTGTTGTTCCCACATGGCCAAACTTTCCACAGGCCCTTTATAATCCCCTATACCAATATCCTTCTCAGCAATATCACTACTCATCCAATATTAGTCCGTCCACTACCCACCACCCTATAAACCAAGAACGCCAAATCAACCACAAAGGACGCCCCTAAACCAGCCAAAAAATCCACCTGCTGCACTACCAAGACCTAATGCCAACTAAAACACCAACCATGGAAGGAATTTTCCAGAGAGGAAGCCTATAGAATTCACCCCAATCCCGATATCATATGTTGACTTACTCCCATATCTGCTCAACAATGCAATGGTGGCAATAAACCCAGCAAAGATTCCTCAACCTCCATTCCCTCGAGGATACAATCCGAATGTGGCATGTGCTTATCATGGTGGAGTCCCGGGGCATTTCACTGAGCACTATATGTCTCTGAAACATAAGGTGCAAAGTTTGATTGATGCAGGTTGGCTGAAGTTACAGGAAGATAATCCCAATGTGCAAGCTAACCCACTCACAAACCATGGGAGTTCTTCTGTGAGTGCTATAGAGGATCAAGAGACATAGGATTTGAGGAGAAAGAAAGGATCTTTTTATGGTGAAGAAGACTTTCTTAGGTGGAGCACTGATACACACAAACATGGATGGTAACATGGATGGTGAAGAGTTTTCTTCGCCTATGAATTCTGATGTAATCAAGCGATACTATTTGTGATGCTTGGGACAATTTGAAGGTTTTCTTTTGGACATTTCCAAGGACTTATTAGGATTTTCATGTTTATGCTATTATTGTAAACAACAATTGCAACATTAATAGTATGGATGAATTTGATGCCATCATCTCTCATTTTCCTCACAATTATATCTTTGCATATTTATTCAACTTTCACTGGAATATGAATATATGCCGCTGGATGTTTGCTCATGTGAACTGCACTCCAAAGTTGATCTCCAAGTCTGCCCAATCAAAGATTTATGCGTTCTACACGTTTGGTGGTGGTGCCGTAAGCAATTAGTCAAATTGAATAAACATTTGATTGAATGTGTTTCAAATCAAATAATAAACACAGACATGCATGCGACCTCATCTTGTTTTTCTTAAAAATTTTGTGAATAGTGAGTCATTTGGCTTCATCTATCAATTGAAAATCTTTTAAATATATCTCGCCCTTGAAAATTCTCTTTTGAGAGCCTTCACGGTTTCTTTCATTTATTCTTTTATTTCATTTCTTCTTGCGAGAAAGGCATAACAGACGACAACAACAAATACCTCCAAACCCTACACCAGGGCAATGATGGACACCACGCACGGACTCCAAGCAAACCTAAGGGCAAATAAGAGGTTCACACCCGGTAGGTTGAAAACTCGAAAGGGTGGCCTAAGCAAAAGTTAGGGTATATATGTAAAAAAAATGAAAAAAAAAGATAAAGAAAACAATCACAAGCGTTTGTTTATCAGAGGTTTTATCCCAAAATCCAAACTGTAAAAGTCTCTAGTCAAGATTTGAAATGCACATGGCCATGTTTCTTCATCCCAAACACTAATTTATCCTTTGCTACCCACTCTAAGCCAAAGTATAATTGTTTTTCTAAAAAAAAACCCTATAGTAGGAACCACTGCCAAACTGGCAGGAAAAGCGATGCAAGCAACATATGAATGAGGTTTACTAAGCTCAAGGTTGGACCCCAAATGATGTTAAGGAAAGCAAATCCGCCAAAGGCCAGTAAAGCAAAAAGAGACAAAAAGTTATCGAAATTCACAAGGAATGCACAAAAGTGCAATTATTGTCAATGCATAAGACAAATGGAGTAAAGCCCAACACAAAAAGCTTAAATGAATAAAAGTACAAGCAAAGTGTTCAAGGTTCTTACTCTATGTAACCCTAAACACTCTTTGAGCCTCTCTGACGTTCTTTTCATAGCCCTCTTAACCCCTGGCCACGTTACAAGCCCAATAAAGCCCATGTGGATCAAGGAAGGACTAATTTCGCTTTTCAGTTTGGATTCTGGAATGGAACATACACACGCTTGCGATTGTTAGGATAAATAAAATAATAATAATAAATTAAAAAAATTATAAGGTTCGCACTTGCACATTTGAGAAACTCATTCAACAAGGAGCCTGTGGAAGATGCCCAAAGGCCCAAAGGCAATTGGGGTCCATTCAACATCAGTCACTCATGCGGAGTTTCTAGGGTTCCTTTCGAATCCAAGGGCAGTCTTTGTTGCATAAATCATTTTGGGATCAGCCCATATCATCAAACTTCAATGGGATCGATGGTCTCATGCCATCCCTCTATGATCTTAAATCAGGAAAGCTTCACTAGGTCATATACCAAAGTGTGACAATCCATTGCCATCCTGCAATGGTTCACACGGTCAATCTCGGAGCCTTATATTTCCTTGCTGTGCAAAGCAATCAAAGTTAAAAAAAAAAAGGGAACGAACTCTGGAATCGATGTTTCAGTTGATTGATTGAATGTCAAATGGCTCCACTGTCATCTTCCAAAATTGCCAAGCAATTGGACCAAACAAAACATACACTCTGAGGGAGTCTCTGAAGAGATCAACAAGAGTCAAGAAGAGGTTGCATGAATCATCACATCTTTTAGAAAGAAACTATGAATCTATGTTTAAAAAAATGAAGACAAAAAAAACATAATGAGAGAGAAAGAATGTTATGAGCATTGCACAATTCAAGTCTCATCTCATCCCAAAATGTTGAAGTTCGACATATCTCATTTTCATGACTCACAAACAGTCGCATTACATTTCTGGGTACAAAGCCCACATTCACTGCATTTCAGGGCAAGTTCGCATGTTTCTTTTCATTCATAAATTTGCATTTCAAGACTCATATGCTTCATATTAGGCTTTAAGATCCAATTTGGAATAAATGACCCTTTCAGAGAGTCAACCTCTCACTTTCTTACAGGTTTGAGCCTCTGGGTACCACTACCTGTTGGCAAATTTCATAGGACTCAATGTCCCCTGCTTTTATGTTTTATAGGACTCATCATCCTTTGCTTTATGTTTTATAGGACTCATCATCCTTTGCTTTATGTTTTATAGGACTCAATGTCCTCAACATTTTCTTTTAATAGGACCCAGCATCCTCAGCTTTTACATTTCATAGGACCCAGCGTCCTCAATCTTTTACATTTCATTGGACTTAACGTCCTCAGTCTTTTACATTTCATAAGACTCAACGTCCTCAGCCTTTTACATTTCATAGAACTCAACGTCCTTAGCCTTTTACATTTCATAGGACTCAAGGTCCTCAGCCTTTTACATTTCATAGGACTCAACGTCCTCAGTCTTTTACATTTCATAGGACTCAACGTCCTCAATCATTTAAATTTCATAAGACTCAACGTCCTCAGTCATTTACATTTCATAGGACTCAACGTCCTTAGTCATTTACATTTCATAGGACTCAGTGTCCTCCGCTTTTACTTTTGATAGGACTCGGTGTCATTCGCTTTTGCATTTGATAGGACTCAACGTCCTCTGCTTTTACTTTTGATAGGACTCAGCGTCCTCCGCTTTTACTTTTGATAAGACTCAGAGTCCTCTGTTTTTTTGCATTTGATAAGACTCAGTGTCCTCTGCTTTTACTTTTGATAGGACTTAGTGTCCTCCGCTTTTATATTTCATAGGACTCAATGACCTCTGGATTTTGTTTCACAAGATTCATTTTCGTGTTTTGTCACATTGAACTCAAAGTTGTTTGTTTTGTTGATACACCAAATCTTGTTTTTCTGAAGTTTCCCCATTCTCATGTTGTAATCTTTCGAAGGATCACCCGAACAGAATTAGTGTTTTTGTCTTTACGTATCTTTTATTTTCAATAAAAGATAAGTAAAGAGGGGCAGTTGTCATACCCTAATTCTGTCCGAGTACCCCAAAACAAGGGGAAAAGGAAAAAGAAAAAAAGAATATTTTTTTTGAAAAAGAAAAAAAAGAGAGAAGTAAAAAAAAAAAAGAAGAAAAGAAAAAACGGGAAAAAAAAGAGAAATGAAAAAAAGAAAGAAAAAATAACAATTATAGAAGAGAGAGACAGAGAGAGAGAGAGAGAGCAGAAAAATAGAAAGAAAAAAAAGACCCATTAGGTCAAGGAAAAGTTTACGTATTCATAACTGCACCCTTTAATTTTTGGGCTGAACAAAATATATTTACTTTTACACCACGTTTTCATAACTGCACACCCCTTAGCAGTTGGGCCTAGCCCACTTGGATACAATGTACATAATGTTGATTGCAACCCTTTTATTTCATGTATCTACCCCTAATTACTTAGTGTACTCCTCACTTCTATTCTATCCCTTTCTATTTCCATTTGAATTATTTAATCATGTAATGTTATGTCAATTATTCATTTATTTTTGCATTAGTGTTTTTAGTACGCGCTTATGTTTCATGCACTCCATGTTGGATCTTTGACTCGCTTGGTAGTGTTTCAATAACACATGGATAGATTTTGTGAATATCATGTTAGGTCTTCGACATGCTTGATTTCGTAGAGTTTACCACAAATTAAAAATCTTTTCTAAAAAAGCTAAAAATACTCAAATAAAGAATCACTCAATTCTCCTTTTACTCAAGAAAATCTACATATTACTCAAGATTGCTTCAAGGTCCAATGCCTTAAGCAATTCTCCCCGCTTTTTCTTCCGACGTTTTCCTTAAATACGTTGGTGGCGACTCCCCTATAGTTTTTCCTTTTTTGGGAATCTTCTTCTTTTTCATCGTCGTTCCGTCATGGCCGGATAGGTTGCGACAATCTAAAATTGAAAATTTTCTTTATTTTTACTTTCCATTATTTGACAATTATATTTAGTTTGTAACACATTTTTCTAGCTTCCACAAGATTGTAAGTTTTTTTTTTATTGTTGTTCTTCCTACTTTATGTTATGAGTTTCTTTTACTACGCTTCTAACATTTTTCATCTTGTATTTTTTATCCCACATGGTTTTTTTTATCGTCTAAACATTAGTTATAATTATTGGTTTTGCAATTACATCCCAAATGTATGTTATTTCTTATTGCATCATGTATGTTCTTTCTTTTAAATGTGTATTAAAGATTTTTGCATTGCATTTCGTTATTGTGAACATTCTTATAAAATACTTAAAATAACTCGGTATTTTTCATAAAGTGATTAACTTATATAAAAAATAACCTTAAACAAATAAAACAATTGATTTCTTTTAGTAATATTTTTTAGATTTATCATTTCTATTTTTTTTTTAATAATACATCTATATTTAGTTAACTTATCTAAGCATTTATAATATGTAATTAATTTAACAAGTATTTTTTTATAAAAAAAATGTGTAACTCAAGTATCTATTTTTGAAATATTTCGAATAATATTTTTATGATTAAAATGAAATTTTCTTTTCACTTAATTTTAATGAAAACTTTTATACTTTCTTTTCCTTTTGCTATGTTCTATGGACACTTATGTGTTGGTTGCACTTGTTACTTAGTATCTCTCTTATGCTCAACACAATTACATATGTCTTTCTGTTTATAAGAAAATATTAATTATATATTAGATTTTTTATAAATGTCATGCATGTAAAATTTTAAATATTTTTTCTAAGTCATGATTTTTTATAATGACCCCCCTTGTATAAAAATTCCAACTCGGCTCATATTGGTGCGCATTATAGTTGTCGACAATGAATGCAAACGTACATTAGTATTGAAGTCCTTATTGGATATTTAATTGTCCGTCTATGATGTGCATTTGAGTGAAGACTTGGTCAAAATTAAGTAAAAGTAGGATGAGAATGAGACATGTCAAGGGTTTGAATAAATAGATTGGGTCTGTTTTATAAAACTAAGATCTAAGTCTGACTTACTATCTATTAATAGACATTTTTATAGACCTAATCTAACTTTTTTAAAAAAATTGGTCGGACATATTAGCTTATTTAAAAGCTTACTTAATGTCATTAAATTAAATAGGTTAACAAATCTATTTTTAAACACCCCAAGACAAAACCTAAAAGCGATAATATATAAGCTCATTTTTTTAATTGCATGGTAAAAAAAAAAAAAAGTGGTACACCCCGTTGTTATAAGCATGTCCACCCCACTGTTATAAAAATTAAATTTTTAAAAGAATAAAAAAAAAAAAGAGACTAACGTAACATGCCAAACTTAATTGCTAACGTAAAAGCATATGATATAACAAACGTAAAAACCTTATCATAAAAGATATACAAAAAAAAAAAAAAAAAAAGCTCATGTAAAAACCATAAGAAATCTTAATTAACCCAAAATACTAGGTTGTCAGTAGAAGCCTAACTATTTTTTATGTTAATAAAATTATTAATAATATGATGTTAGTATTATAGATTTATTAAATTGATAAATTATTATTATTAGTATAATATGTATATTTATTTTTATTATATTATATAAATAAACATGTTTTTTTATAAGCCCAAGTCTATCCTTTTTCCATAAGTAGGTTTTTTAAAAACCTAAGTCCAACTTTTTTATTAAACAATTCAGAACAGATTTTAAACTATTTAGGTCATAGACCCAAATCGGACATATTTTCATCCCTAAGTAAAAATAATGGCTAGTTGGTGTTTGAATTGTTATAAATTAATTGTTGAAGTTCTTAGTGCATATTTAATTGTCCATCCGCAATTTATGTTTAAGTGAGGATATAGTCAAAGTTAACATTGTAATAAATTGTTGAAGTCTTACTGTATATTTAATTGTTCATTTGTAATTTGCGCTTGAGTGATGATATAGTCAAAATAAACGTAAAAGCAACAAATACTCTTAGTGCTTGAATTGATATAAATTTTTGAAATTCTTAGTGTATATTTAATTGTTCATCTATGATCCACGTCCGAGTGAGAATAGAGTCAAAATTAACATACAAGCAATGGCTAGTTGATACTTTGAACTGATATAAATTATTGAAGTAGTCTTTAGTGCATATTTAATTGTCCATATGCAATTTGTGTTTAAGTGAAGATATAGTCAAAGTTAACATTGTAATAAATTGTTGAAGTCTTAATATATATTTAATTATCTATCTGTCATTTGCATTTGGGTGATCATATAGTCCAAATAAACGTAAAAACAACAAATAGTCGATACTTGAATTGATATACATTTTTAAAATTCTTAATACATATTTAATTGTTCATTTGTGTTTCACGTTTAAGTGAGGATAAAATCAAGCAACGGCTAATTGGTGCTTGAATTAATTATTATATTTTGTTAAAGTTCTTAGTGCACAGTTAATTATCAACTTGCAATCTATATTTGGATGTAGCTTTACTTAAAAGTAACTTAAAATCAACTAAACACTGGTTCTACTTATAAGCATTATAGTTGCCGACAGTGAATCCAAACATGCCTTTAGTCTTTTGAGTTTTTTGCATTTGAGTATATTTTAAATAATACTCTAAAAATCAAAACATCTTGCTTAATAACGTTTTTACTCACTTAACCATTAATGATTTGAGTTCTGCTATATAACATGAAAAAGAACAATATGAATACTGAGAAAAAAAAATGCATGTACACGCTTTTTATTAATTATATCTGAGAGTGAGAGTCAACAAAGAAAAACTGATGTAACATATTTGACAGAAATCACAGGAATAAGTTCGTACATAAATCATTTTTTTTAGGTACGATGTAGTATTAGTATTACTCTTATTATGATTTCATAATGCATAATAATAGAAATCAAATCTGACGTTTATGATTTCATAATGTAGTTGGAACAAACACAGCCTATAAGTCAGTATCTTCGGCTGCAGAACCCAAAAGAATTTCCTACACTTAATGCCACTGACACATCACCAGTTATATTCTGATCGGACTGAAACAAAAGAAAACATAGACATAATACAAAGTAACAATGTCTCACCCTCCACACAAAATGACAAATGGACATAATCAGTTTCCTCGGTTAGAGCATTGAGGTCCAATCCTCATCCCTCAGTTTCTGTCAAAAGTAAGTAAATAAAATGCTAAAAACCACATCCCAAGTGGAGAACCTCACTTCTCACAAGACATGCTTTTCCTTTTCTAGCGTTTTAAAAGTACTTTTGAACTTCTTCAAACAAGGGTGTCACCTTAACGCGCCCCAAGTGCGTGGCCACTGTTTTTTTTTTGCTTAAAACCGGAAAAAAAAAAAAGCACCAATTCAGCACAAAAGATGACTTTACAACGCGCGTGAAAACAAGCCACTGCACTATATAAGTATATATCAATGTGCAAAAGCAAAGAACAACCACTCACAGTCACAACGCTACACTACTTCTCATTTTCATCTTCTAAGTACTTATTTGCTCTTTCTCACTCTCACATTCAAATGCAAAGCCCGCCACCCTTTTTCTTCCTTGATGTAGCAAAATTCAAATCCCACTTTAGATTTTTCCCAATTCCAATTCCAAATCCCATTCCCATTGCCCTTTTCTCTTTGGAAACTATGCCTTTATCATTGGAAGTTTGAGATTCCAACACCCCCATTTCACTTTTCCTTTTTTTGGTTTTAAAAATTCAGTTTTTTTCTTCTTTTCTTTTCACTTTACTTGATCATTCAAAACATGAAGAAGCTCCCATCAACTTCTTCTTCTCATGCATCCCCTTCATCTTCATCCACCACAACTTTGGACCCAACTATGTGCACCTCCAAAAGCACAACTTCAGGGTGTCTCACTGCTATCTTGCGCAAAATTCTTTGCTCTGATGGCCTTCCAAGGGACCAAATTAGAGAACTTGATTCATCAAATGCAATGTTGAGTGAGAAAGATCAAAACTTCAAGGCTAGACAGAATTCTGAGACCGATACTGCTTCTACTGCTACTACCACTGTTGCTACTGTTACTACTACTACTACTACTCCTGGTATAGTGGCAAGGTTAATGGGTTTGGAATCAATTGAGATACCCTTTGGACCAAAACCAAGTTCACTTTTGCGTAGCAGATCCATGAATTCTGTGGACTATTTGGGAGCATACAATGGAATGGAGGAGGTTCTGCATAAGAGGGTTAAGTCCACATTGTCTTTTAGGGAGGCTCCAACTTTTCTTCTACATGAAAGTGAGAAGTTTTTGGAGCTAAGTTTTGAAGGTGGAGGTGGTGAGAGTAGAGAATTCAGGTCCAACGGGAGAAAGAGGGAGCCTGTTTGTGCAGAATTGAAGCAGAAAGTGCGATCAGAGAGAGGTGAATTGAGGGAAAACAAGAGAGAAAAAGTGTGTGATAAGAAGGTTTTGATTGAGAAGGGGAAACTTGGAAAGAAAAGGGTCTCTCTTGTGTCTAGTGGGAGTGTTGGAAGTGGAGGTAAGCTTCAAGAAATCACCAACACTTTGCATCAGTCCAAGGCTTCATCTGAAAAGAAGAAGTGTTTTGATGATTCTGAAGCAGTGAAGTTGTCACAGAACATGAAGGGCAAGGAAGTTGCAGTTGGTGAAAAGCAGAAGAGGAGGAGGAAAAAGAAAAAAACAATTTGTCAGAAAGAAAACAAGATAGAAGTTGAAACCAAGTCAGAAGATTCAAGCCCAGTTTCTGTCCTTGATTTTGAGCGTGAAGCTTGTGCAACAGGTTTGTTTCCTTTGATAATTTGAATTACACTTTATTTTGCTTTTGATATACATTATATGAGTATTTGAATTCATGTTGGATGATCCAAAATTAAATTGAAATACATCAGTTAACATGATTTTAGATAAATGTTCACATGTTTAGTCTCAAATTGAATAATTTCACTTCAAAATTAATTATAACCAAATTCACACTATGTCAGCTCAATAGATTATTATGTTCAAGTTTTGAAGTTAATTTCTATTACGAATTGCAAATGAACTAATTGCAGTGGCACATTCTTTTGCAGTTGGTTTGAGTTCAAGAAGAAAATTGGCACCAAAGCTTGACAATGATCAGCACCTTCCTGTGCAATCTGATGGTAACTTGATGATTGATGAGAGTAAGGTTGAGGCAATTGACAACAACAAAGATGAAGGGTCAAAGAAAAAGGAGAAGAATGACCAGGAGTATACAGATATATGGGGTGAAGTTTGCAGAATAGTTGAAGATGAATTGGCTGAATCAAATAAGATACATATATGGACCAATAAACAAGGTGATTTAGGTAGCATAAGTGCAGATTTTGAGGCAGAAATTTTTGATAACTTGCTAAATGAGCTTGTGGATCAACTTGCTGCCATCCACTGACAACTTTGCAACTTCAAAAATTTGTAAATTGAGCATATTGACATAAAGTGTATAAAGATTTAAATTCCTTGCTACTTTTCCGTTTTTATTTTGTCCCTATCTCATCAGCTAGTGCTGCATCCAGGAAGATTCTTAAATTTGCTTTTGCTGAATTCTGTGAGGTATGAACGGAAATGTCAAAAAATTTAAAGCAAATTGATTAAGGGAGACAAGCATATGCTTTTTGTTTCGGACCAAATGCTCATGGATCTACGTGCCTTAATACAGTAATAATAATAATTATAGAATAGATTACATTATCCTTCTCAAATACTCTAGGTAACTCAATTATATTATTTTTCTTTCTATTTTAAAAAAAAAGTATATTTTCTTTACTTGAGAATTAGAGCATGTTTGGATCGACAACTGAGTTGCTGTTGCACAAAATACGAGGCAACCTCAACGTAAATGCAAGAAAGATATGCTTCTTGGAAATGGAGGTTGGGGGAAAATTTAAGTTGAAACCGGCAATCCAAACAAGCACTTAATATGTGATATAATTGAGTTCATGTGAACTAGTTTTTCATCCTTTATGTAAATTGGAAAATAAATAATCGCAAGTTTAATTTTTAGAGTAAATACTCATTTTTGTCTTTAAATTTATTAGGGGATGATAATTAGATTTTTAAAAGATGAAAAATTAAAATTTTATCTCTGAATTTATAAAAAGTGCGATAAATTATATTATGTTAATTTTCTCTATTAACTCAAACATTTGTGTCTAAGTGACACTTGCGGTGATAACATAGCATATAACAATTAACACGTGTCAAAATTTTAAAATTTTAAATTTTCAATTAAATTATATTACATAAAATTATTAACATAGACATTATCATATTCTTTTATTTTTATTCTTTTTAGGGATCAAAATGATAGTGAGAAGTTAACTTCAAATATCAAAATATCAATAAATAATTAAATTAAGTTCAAGAACTAAAATAACAACAAGTTATTAAGTTAAGACATCAAATTAAAAAATAATACATATTAAAAAAAAATTTTTGAAATGGTTAAGTTGACAGATTTTGAATGTAATTTTTAATTAATGAATAGTAAGAAATTGTGTTAGAAAACAATTTTTAAAACGAATAAGAGAAATTAATCAAACATCCCGAAAGCAACCTTCCACTGTTTTGCGCTTTTGGTTCTAAAAACCAGATAACAGCAAACAGTTTAAAAAAAATAATCTAAAATGGCTAATCAACAAGTTTTTTAGTTTGTTTATTTTCAAAAACAGAAAACTTTTTTATGCATTTTCCTTTTATATTAAAAAAGAGAGTAATCTAACAAATTCTCACTCTTTTTTTAATGCATTCTTCTTTTTATATTAAAAGAAAAAATGTAAATGAGAAAAAACAAGGTAAAAGAGTAGCATGTTAGCCTATGCAATGTACAAATATTTATTTGTATATAACTAAATTTCAAAATAAATATTTTTTAAATATAAATATATTATAACTAAATTTTATTGAATAAATAAATTTTGAATATATAAATATACTATAATTAAAAAAATTAATTAATATAAATTTTAAATATATAATTTGTACAGACCAAAATGATAAACTGACGGTGACCTGATCTAAAGGTCACTATACAATGGACATCCTCAATGTCATCATCACTGCTACATTCAATAATAGTGTTTATTTTCCAAGTGTCAACCTGGACACACTGTCATCCTTGTTAGCCTTGCTATAGTGCATATCTCTTTATTAACAACATATCAACTATGTCTAGTTATTCAAACAGGTGTAACAACCTTATAACCTAATATCTCTATAGGTTATCTACAAGTAACAACAACCTTATATCAATAAGGTACACATTATCTTCTATTTAAATTAGATAACTACATACTACTATATGTTATTATCTTATCAACATATCACTGACAAACAAAGGCCTAAAGCCAACACTCCCCACTATAAATACAGGTTCCCTCTAAACCTTTACTGAGTCATTACTAAGAGGACAATCCCCTCATTATTCATCTTCACCCAAGGTGGACATCCCTCTGAGACATTCTTGGAAGTCTTTTATACACTTTCACACACTAAGATATTCTCATATAATTGATGTACTTACTTAAGTGTCCAAGTATTTTTCCTTTGTTTTGCAACTCTCTTTCCTAAACAAAGTTGACTCATCATCTGACGTGCAGAATTTTGACTCCACGTAGACCTCTTCTAGCTCACACGTGGGATCTCCAAATATTGGTAAGAACATAATTATATTTTAATTTATGATAAATAATCTATATTGTATTAAAGGTTATTTTCTTAATTATTACATAATTTATTTTTAAAATATTAAAATTTAATTGAGAAATAAAGATAAAAAGGATAAACTGGACGGGATAACCAATTAAGAAAATCAAATATATATGATAATGATAACAATTAATAAAACCTCTTCTTAAAGAATAGCTCCTAAAAATGCTTTTATTCAAACTTATTATTCTAAGTTACACATATTCTCTAAGTAAATTGAGTGTTTATCACTAAACCAGACCTTTATAAACCGTTTAAGACACACAAAAAAAAAAAAACTGCAAAACTAAAAATATCTAAAATCTATATATTTTTTTAGTTTGGTT
>PYAF01001300.1:5237-26629 GCA_007407185.1 Glycine tomentella | reverse complement strand
AAAAAAAAAAAAAAAAAAACAATGAATGACAAAAGTCTTTTTTTTTTTTGGTCGCACAACTCTTCTTATCTAGGATTGGACTATTTGTAACTATATTGTTGTTGGGTTTACTATGTGCAACCACAATTTATTCTTTTTTTATGGTTATCTATGTATGTTATCGTAGATAAGATATTTTACTTTTTTTTTATTAGTTTAAAAATTCATTTTGATTGTTCGATAAGTAAATTTTATTAATAAATTTTCAATAATTTTAGTATTTTTTAAAACACTATTTGAAGTAGCGTTTTTTAAAACATTAGCTTCTAGCATTTTTTAAAACACTAATTTCTAGTTTTTATATTTTTTCACTTTTATCCATGATATATTTATTTTTCTTATTACATTTTTTAAATAAATCATGGTTTTTATTTTTCTATCATTTTATATTTTTCAATTATTTTAATAACTAATTTTATCAAATACTTCTACTTCTAATTTAATACGCTAATTTTTCAACTTTTAGTTACTAACTTTTCAGCTTTTAACTAGTTTTGTCAAACATAGACATAACTATATTTCTTTTTCTTAAAAAAAATTAAAATAGGTCAAATGTATGGCAACTCATTCAATCTTCCTAAAAATAGCTACATAAAAAAATGCCTGCCAGGTGGAAAAATAAAAATTTACTCTTCATTAACCCAAAAAATAGGGGGAAAAAAGAGTTTACAGTACTCCTCACTTTATGCTTTCTTTAGATGATTAAAAAAAAAAAAGAACAAATACGAGGAAAAAAATGACTAGATGCGCATGCGTGGTGAGAATATTTGTACGTGGATTCCACCAGCATTTTTTCACTTTGTCAGCAGTTTTCTATCATTCCAAATAGAAGAAAAATTATTGGAAAAAGCATTCTCTCTTCTTTTCTTTCCCTCAGATTTTAACAATGTTATAGTTCTTGGAACAGTATTGTAACAAATTTATATGTGCATTAAAGCTAGTTACCAATTAAGGATCAAAGTCATTTATACTTATAGGATTGAGTCACTATGTATTAAAGTTTGAAAAGAAGAAAAAAAAAAAAAAAAAAAGCCAAGGCCAATAAGTTGAGCTTTTCCTAAATGCCTTTTACTTAGTGCTCCACAAACTTCTCATTCAGAGTCAAAAAACCAATGAATATAATCTTTCATGGCCTAAAGTAGCATCATCAAAGGTACATATGGAAATGCTATCTACCAAGTTCCCATCCTAATGCCAACAAAACAGAGCAAGAATCCCAAAGGCATCAAACATAAAAATAGTAGTTACAAGTGCCACACGTATCCTATATTTGCAAACACCAACATTTTGAATTTGTCAACCAACTTTAACTAGATTGAACCAACTTAAACATTTTGTGATTTATGGTTAAAGTCGCCAAAAGTTAAAATGGATTACGACAAAAAAATGATAAATTTACACGTCACACACGCACACATGCACAAACGTATATCAGTGTCCTACAAAAAATAGTGAAAATAAAATGAACAATTCATAAACTTGAGCTATGCAAATTGAAAATTAAAAGTCTCAGTGCATTAGTTTCAACTCTTGGTTGCTGGGAAGTTACAACTCAATAGAGCATAACAAATAATAGGAAAAAAAAAATAAGGGAAAAAATGGAGTCAAATACCCTAGAAGGTAGTTACTGGAGCAGAAAACTTGCATTCTGCCCAACTTCTACACTGTTTCATGGGAAACATTTAACCACAATTTCTACGCATTGTCGCCTAAATATAAAGAATATTTATGAAATTAAAAAATAATAATAAGTAAATAAACTAGCCTAGATTTGCATAGAGGATTTAATGCCATTGTTCACATTGCATTCATGCAACCATGTACAATTGCTATAGCATTGCAGCTGCTCTTCAACACTTGGTAGCACAGTCGCAGTAGCCATTGTAAAAGGACTACTGCTTCAAAAATCCAACAGAAGAAGATTTGCTCGGCTTCTTTAGTTCATCACCACGGATGGACCAATCTAACTTGCCATCAGAGGGACCCCAACCAGAGAAGGTAGAAGGCTTGGCAGCAGTAGAGGTAGGAGGAGAAGGAAACTCAGTATCACCGTTAACCATATAAGGTTCAATAAAGCTGTGGCTCCGATTAGCACAGGCAGCATTTCTTGGATTCAAAGCCATTGCGGCTGCTGCCCCAGATGGATCAACCCTGAATGAGGGCAATCCAATCACGCTTGAATTGTAAAGGTTGGAGGGATAGCCTCTCAGTTGCTGGTTCACATTTGGATGCACTTGATTTCTGGCTGGAGATTGTATCTGAGACCCGAAAACGTCTTCAAGGTTAGTAGGTTGCACTACTGAAAGCCTATTGAAGTCCCCAGTATAATCACAAAGAGATGTACTATTAGGCATGGAGTTATTCCAGTTAGAAGGTGATGAAAGACCAGCCATCTCCTCCATCATTAGCTGCTGCATCAAACGTCGATGATTTTCAATTCCAAGCAATTCCATGTCCAATTCAATATCTCTAGCATTTAGTGCAGATTTCAATCTGCTTTGGGGCAGCTGAAGGGTAGGGACAGCAACATGAGACTGAGAGTGCCACATGGTTCCACCTGCTGGAGAAGATCCTCCTGACGGAGTCAAAGGTGGGGTTGAGGCAGGTGGTATCAAGGCAGATGGAGAGCCCAGTGTGAAAGGGTCCAATGGAGGAGAACTAACAGAATATGATCTGGGAGAAGGCATAGCAGAACCAGTTGAAGCATATGTGGGGCGGAGATCCTCCACGTTGTGAGCAAAGAAACAAACTCTTCTGGTGCATCCTGTCTCCTTGCAAAGCCTTGTTTTATATTGCGCAGGGTGAAGCCAGCACTCAAAAATTCCATGTGCATAATCGCAGGCATCCCCATTGCTGCAGGATCCCTTCCGAAACTCGGGGCAAGGGACACAGCTATATTGATATCTCCTTGGATCGCGGCGCCTTGCATTTTCCCCGGGATGAACAAAGGGGCACTCCGTCCAATCATGAGAATAAGCTCTTGAGCAAGGCCTCACTTTGAATGTATACATCCTAAACTCATCTGAGCTATATATCCCATCTTTTATATCGGGAAGAGAGAGATCAAGAGGATAATCTTTCTTTTCAGTCCCATCTTTTGAAAACCGAAGTGCATCTACATCTTGCTGTTGCTGTTTCTCCATTTGGCCAACTGCTTCCTCAAATCTGAGGCAAGCCTTGTCAATACCATCCGCACCTTCTAGTATGGCTTGTAGTATCCTCTTTCTTGAATTGAATACACCATTAGACACCGAAAAAATCAAGTCGCACGACCTGTTTCCATTGGCGTCAACAGTACTAACATCTGCCGATGCATCGAGCAAAAGCTTGATGACTTCAAGGGAAGCAGAAGAACCCCCAGCAACAGCACAATGAAGGGAAGTAGCCCCATCTGACCCACAAGCCCGGTTAACATCAACACGACCCGTCCCAAGAATATAAGACAAAACACTTTTGCTTCCAAACATGGCAGCAATCATAAGAGGGGTCCTCTCTTCAAAACACAATTCCTTTGAGCCAACCCTCCTTCCATACCATAACCCCACCTCATCAACATCATGACCCTCTTTTTCAACAGCATCTTTGAAAGACGTTACATCATCCGCGGCCGAAAACTCGAGCAAAGCTGAAATTTTATGATGCAACCCTTCTTGTCTTCCATGCTCATCCCCCATTATTAAACCAGTTTGTGAAGGTTTTCTCTTGGAACCACTGCACATGATTTCACAGTATCTACAAAATCACAATTGAAAAAACAAATTCAATATGCTATTGCACCACAAGAGAATAATACCTCGAATTCAAAGCTCACAAAACTACCTTTAAAAGATTTCAGTGTAACCTAACCAACCAAAAAGGAATCAGATAAAGTGATAGAAAAGACAAATTATCCCCATTTTGTGGATGTTGATATCAGACGAGGCATCTAGCCATTTGCGTAGTTACAAAATCATGAATTTTGCAACAAGCTTTAGTTTCAGTTATCAGTCTTATTAGTTTATCAAAACAACAATTCTAAAAATAACACAAACCCCGATAACAGAAAAAAGAAAAAAAACAAATAATTTGTCAATCTTAACAAAAACATCATACAAAAACCTGTATTTTTAATGGGGTGCAACAGAAAGCACATTCTTTTTTCACGTGACTACGCTAATCACTCTCCATAATTTTCTTATCAACCAAGTAAAAAACATTGCATCCTCAGAAACATGAAAAAGATCCAATTTTTAGCACAAAATTAAAGACCCATTAAGAAGACGAAAAAGAAAGGCAAGAAAAAGAAGCATACCTTTATACAAACAAAGAAACAGCACCAAAACTTGTGCGTGAATTTGGGTTTTTTGTGTTTTGCTTTAAAGTTCAAAGCTTTTGGGAGAGAGACAGAGGGAGGGAAAAAAGAGAACTGAGAGGACGAACTCGGGGGTCAAAAGGGAAGGTCGCACTAGTCACTCTTAAGTTTTTATTTTATATTTCTGGTTTTCTTTTTAATTTCTAATTTTTTTAATAGCATTTTTTCTGAAGAAGAACCAATTAAGCAAAGTTGTGAAAACCGGTTCGGTCATTGACTCGGTCGAGGTAGTGGGTCAGTGGGTCAGTGGTCCAACCGGTGAGTCAGTAATTGACCCGGTTTGACTCGGTGTATATTAAAAATTTTAAAATTATATTATATATAAGTGTATAACTAACATTATTTGATTAAGAAAAGTATATTAAAAAATTTAAAATAATAATTAAAGTATTAAAATTGATAAAATAAAAGTAAAGTGTATTAATAATAAAAGAGTGTGGTAGTAGTAACTATTTAAATTAAAACACAAGTTCAATTTTTAATTAAAAAATGAGCAAGAAGGAGTACAAATAGAAAAATGAAGGGTACAGGAAGCAAAATGGTTTCTGGATGTTGGCCCATGTAAATCTAAACCTAAATGATAATGATATAAATAGTTGCTAGCAACGTTTGCGCCGCTTGTATTCTCCAGTGGATCATTTCAGCTTCTCTACTATTCTCCATTTCCGCTTCTCTTCTCCATTGGACCATTTTCGCTTCTCTACAATACATGCAGCAAGTCATATCCTTATTTTTACTATATCTTTCCCATTTCCGCTTCTCTTCTCCATTTTCTCTTTCAGTTTAGCTTCCGGTTCAGTGCTTCCCACTTCCTCTTCTTCTTCTTGTCTTTCCTCAGAGTGAGGCCGGTGCGGCGGTGGTTGAGTCGAGTGGCGGCGACGCGTGCACAGCCCGGTCCGGGTCCTAAAAACCGGCTGGATTTCCGGTTCTTACCAAAACCATCCGATTTTCTCTGGGCCAAATTGGGCCACATGCACGCGCGGTCCGATAACCAACTCGGCCCGGTCATGGTACCGAGTCCCGGTTGAACCGGTCCAACCGGCCGGGCCGAACCGAGTTTTATAACTTTGCAATTAAGGATGTATTGGATTAGAATTTAATTTTTTTTATAATAAAATCTCTTATTTTTCAATCACAAATTTTAAATAGAATAAATGAGTATTGTGATATTTAATAAAGACTTTTAAAATTTTTTAAGAAAAATAATTAAATGTGATGGTATTTAATTAGAATTTTTATAATTTATAGAAAGTTTTTGGTATTAAAAAATATACAAGTTTTGATGAATTATTTTTTAAGAAGGATTTTGATAGATTTTATCATATTTTTAGTATAAAATATCTATCAAACAATCGCACCAAACCCTTGAGATTTTATTAGACTTTTTTATTTTTTATTGCTTCAAGAAGTGTGTGTCATATATATTTTTTCTATTTTTTAAAAAAAATGTCAAATATATTCGGTCACAATTTCTCATTTATTTTTTAAATTAAATTAATGTTTATCTAATGTGCTAAGACTAACTATATTTTCTTTATAATGACTATGATCATCACATGTTCAATGCAATGTTTTCGTAATTGTCATTCTTAATTTCATCATCCACATAACATAATACGGTAACCCTCCTACTATCAATTTTATACCCTCACTATTCCTTTCTTGTATATGCTTATTATTGCATCTCATTTAAATATTGTTATGGAAATAATAGTTGGGCTTAGGTATAAGGCCCAATAACAAGTAACAAGTGTTTGCCCCTCAATTAGGAGATGTGGTCGTGGCTTATGACTAATTCAAAGGGAGCAGTTCCAGCAGTTAAGATCATGTCCGATATTCCCGGACACTACTCATAATCAGTTGAGAGGTACGTGACTTATAAATACAGAGGAGTTGCAGCAAAAAGGTACACACGTTCTAATTCTCTCATTTCCTTTCATACTAAGCACACACCACACACCAGTTGCGTTGTGTATTTCGACTGAGATCATCTTCTTCTTTAAGGTGTTTCATTCTCCATAAACACGTTGAGGGAGAGAGAGAAATTGATCCGAGATTAAGTATCCAACGACCTTTGTTGGACATTTCCGTTCACTTTGAACGGAACATTGGCGTCGTCTGTGGGGAACGATAAATTTCAAGTCCCACACCTTTACGATGGTTAACACCAGAAACAGTCGGCCGCTACCACCGCCTGCTGAGATGTCAGGAAGAGAAAATCGAAGCGTAGATCAACGGGAGGAGGTACAGGTGACGGAAGCAATTTCAGATGCTGCTTCGTCTCCTGTCCCAACCGAGCAGCAGAGAGTGAACCCGATACATCAAGCAGCACAAGAGATAGAACCGGATATCGACTCATGAATAACGTTCTTAAATCGATTTTAAATCATATTGAGAACATGGAGCGAAGACAAGCTTTTCAATGGCAAGATGACATCAGAACCATAACCCGACAGATGGAGGAACGTAATGAAGAATGGAGACGTGAAGAGGCTCAGCGGATGCGGCAGATGGAACAACGATTGAGGAGCATGGAGACTCGGCGAAATCGGGCAGATCGAGATGAAGAGGGATCACAGGCGTTTCAACGTCCGATGGTTCCGTCAGATCATCACGGAAACCCGGAGCAGCCTGGTGGTCGGTTTGAAGCCGGATTCGCATCTCGTGAACGACTCCAGAATCATGAACGTTCACCAGCTGAAGAAAGGAGTAATGGTCATGGAAATAGTCGGGTCCACGGTCCAGAAATCCAGTAGCAAGGACGTCGATTAGGAGTGACAGATTGTGATCCCGAAATAGAAGCCGTATCTCGAGGAAAGAAGGAAGGGCCAATATATCGAAGGAAATACAGTAAGGGACAACAGAATAATAGTCCTTTTATTGATGAAATAGTGAATGCTCGGTATTTGGATGATTTCGATGGGTCCTTTTTATCCAAGTATGATGGAACTCAGGATCCTCAGGTGCACATTGACGAGTTTGACTTACAGATGTGCGTTCGGGGCATTGATGAGCCTATCATTTCGCGTATTTTTGTTACTACTTTGATCGGAGCTGCTCAAGTTTGGTTCCATACCTTGCCGTCGAGATCAATTAGAAATTTTGAAGATTTTGGGCAGCGATTTTTGCTTAATTTTGCAACTAGTAAAAAACAGCCGAAGTCCGAGTTCGCATTAGGAAAGATAAAGCAATTACCCGATAAAACGTTGCAGAGCTATCTGGATCGTTTTAAGGAGGCAGCATTGCAAGTACAGGGATTGGAGGAGCAGGTTCACGTATATCTTATTTCGGCCGGGTTAAATGGATCCTCTAGATTCGCAAAGTCAATATATAAGGACCCGATTAAATCCTTGATGGAGTTTTGAGCACGATCAAAGAAATATCTAGAGTTAGAGCAGATGGAGATAGCAAACGCACCAGGTCGAGAGAAGGAACAGAGTCCTAGGAGGAAAAGTCCACCACCTAAGAATCGGCAGCATCAAGGAAATCTGAATCACAATAAGCATCCCGACATCAGATTTAGGCTAGGCAAATATGAGAACAAGTATGAAAAATATACTCTGTTAAACGTATCCCGTTCTCAGATTTGGAAGGAAGTAGCTTTGACCGACATGAAGAAAGTGGAACATCCTCGGCCAATACATAACAAAGCAGGGGCAGATAAATCCCGGTTCTGTGAGTTTCATAACGGTCCCGGGCATACTACTAACCAATGTTGGGATCTCCGCGATGCCATTGAAAAATTTATCCGAGAAGGGAGATTAAGGCAGTACGTGATTAAGACGCAAGGACGAAAAAATAAACGAAAAGGAGAAGAGCCTCAATCTGAGAGAGAAGGAAGAAAGAGGATGCGTGATGAGGAGGATGGCTTCTTGGAACCACAATTTGAATGTAGTGTGATATCGGGAGCCTTGGGTGGAGGTGGACACACTGCCAATCAAAGGCGGAAATATTTGAAAGAGGTGCTATCAGTGAGGGAAAGTCCGAAGTTTAAAGAAAGTAGAGCTGACCCGGAACCTCCATTGTTATATTTTACAAAAGCAGACATGGAGGGGGTAATGCCGGGACACAAAGATGGACTTGTAATTACGGGGACAATCGCGAATTGTCGGGTTAGACGAATGTTTGTGGATAATGGGAGCTCGGCTGATATCATTCCATGGGACGCGTTTAAGAAAATGAATCTAGATGAGGAAGATTTAAAACCATGCAAAACTATGTTGATCGGGTTCAATGGTGGAAATCAAAGCATTAAGGTGCTATTTATCTACGTTTGACATTGGGCACAAAAGAGGCTTTCAAGTCGGAAAGAGTCAGGTTTGTGGTGGCTGATTTCTCTTCTCAATATAATGTTATATTGGGGAGACCGACTATTCACAAATGGGACATATTAATGTCTACTAAACATCAAAAGCTCAAGTTCGTAGGAAGTAAAGGCTAAGTGGTGACGGTTAGTGGAGATCAAAAAGAATCTCGATAGTGTTATTACAATACCGTCCAGGAAAGTGAAAGTGCCCTCACAATATCATCTCGAACTCGGAAGGAAGATTCTGAACTCCAGAATGAAAAAGAAGGACAGGCAACGAAGCCTATAAACATGGTCGAGTTGGATATGAGGGAAGGACTAGAAGATTGGAGGCCCGAACCCGTAGAAGATGTGAAGGATGTGCAGATAGGACCGGAATTAGGTCAGATCACTAAAATAGGAAGAACAATGGAGTCAAAACATAAGGACAAACTTTTTGAATGTCTTAAAAGGAATCAGGATGTATTTGCATGGAAGGCATCTGAGATAGTAGGAATCGACCCAAGTTTCTGCTGCGACAAGCTATCCATGTATCCGGGATCTAAGCCCGTACAACAAAAGAAGTGGAAGTTAGGACCGGAACGCACTCAAGCATTGCGCATGCACATTGAAGAGTTGTTACAGGCCGGATTCATACGGGAGATACAGTATACTACATGACTGTCAAATGCAGTAATGGTTAGGAAGTCGAATGGGAAATGGAGAGTGTGCACTGATTATACCGACTTGAATAAGATGTGCCCGAAGGATGCACACCCCATGCCAAACATCGATCAATTAGTTGATAGTTCATCGGGATTTAAAATGTTGTCGTTCATGGACACTTTTTCTGGGTACAATCAGATAGCGATGCATCCAGACGATCAGGAAAAAACAGCGTTTATTGGTGATAAGTTCAATTACTGTTACAATGTGATGCCGTTCGGATTGAAGAATGCCGGGGCCACATACCAACGTATGATGAATACTGTTTTCGGACCTCAACTGGGGCGGAACATTAAGGTTTACATTGATGACATGATCGTCAAAACAGCCGAGATCGACAACCATGTGGCAGATTTGGAGGAAACATGTAACCGATTAAGGGAATACAACATTAGCTTAAACCCGTTAAAGTGCACGTTTGGTGTTTCGGCTGGAAAATTTTTGGGTTTTATGTTGACCCATCAAGGAATAGAGGCGAACCCAGACAAGTGTAAAGCTGTGCTGGACATGCAGTTTCCAACAAACAAAAAGGAGATACAACAGTTAACTGGGAGAATAGCTGCGTTAACTCGATTCATGCCGAAGTCAGCAAAGAAAGCTCTCCCCTTTTTCAAGATGTTAAAGAAAGAAGCAGTGATACAGTGGAACTCGGAGTGTGAGGCTGCCTTTACCGAGATGAAAAAAGCTCTAGCAACTCCTCTAGTCCTGTCGATGCCGGACCCAGGTGAGGTGTTAGTGTTATATTTAGCAGTTGGCGATGAGGCAGTCAGTGCAATCCTGGTTCGAGAGATAAATACAGTCCAAAAGCCGGTATATTTCGTAAGCCGGGCCCTCCAAGATGTCGAGTTGCGTTATCAAAGATTAGAGAAAGTAGCATTCACATTGGTTATAGTGGCTAAGAAACTTTGCCCATATTTTCAAAGTCACACCATTGTGATAAGGATCGATCAGCCAATCCGACAAGTACTTCATAAACCAGACTTGGCGGGCAGAATGATAATGTGAGCGATCCAATTATCAGAGTTTGACTTGCAATATGAAGCTCGGCATGCTATAAAATCTTAAGCACTGGCTGATCTATCAAACAATCGCACTAAACCCTTGAGATTTTATTAGACTTTTTTATTTTTTATTGCTTCAAGAAGTGTGTGTCATATATATTTTTTCTATTTTTTTAAAAAAATGTCAAATATATTCGGTCACAATTTCTCATTTATTTTTTAAATTAAATTAATGTTTATCTAATGTGCTAAGACTAACTATATTTTCTTTATAATGACTATGATCATCACATGTTCAATGCAATGTTTTCGTAATTGTCATTCTTAATTTCGTCATCCACATAACATAATACGGTAACCCTCCTACTATCAATTTTATACCCTCACTATTCATTTCTTGTATATGCTTATTATTGCATCTCATTTAAATATTGTTATGGAAATAATAGTTGGACTTAGGTATAAGGCCCAATAACAAGTAACAAGTGTTTGCTCCTCAATCAGGAGATGTGGTCGCGGCTTATGACTAATTCAAAAGGAGCAGTTCCAGCAGTTAAGATCATGTCCGATATTCTCGGACACTACTCATAATCAGTTGAGAGGTACGTGACTTATAAATACAGAGGAGTTGCAACAAAAAGGTAACACGTTCTAATTCTCTCCTTTCCTTTCACACTAAGCACACACCGCACACCATTTGCGTTGTGTATTTCGACTGAGATCATCTTCTTCCTTAAGGTGTTTCATTCTCCATAAACACGTTGAGGGAGAGAGAGAGAAATTGATCCGAGATTAAGTATCCAACGACCTTTGTTGGACATTTCCGTTCACTTTGAACGGAACAAATATGTTATTAGATTTATCATAAAATAATTATAGTAATTTAAAAAATCAGAAAATCGATGTATAATGTTAAATTTATTATTTAAATCTAAAAGTGAAAATAAGAACATATTATTTTAAGAAAAGTTAGTATATGATGACATAAAGTTAGAATAAATATAGTTATTAAAAGATTAAATAAATATATATTAATTTTATTTTTTTATTTAAATCTCATCATTTCTTTTTTTTAACTAACTCTTGTAATTTTGAATATATTTTTAAAAATTCACATAATCCTTTCAAATCTTATAAATCTATAAAGTTCTTTCAAATTTTTAAAATTCTTATAATATAAATCTATTAAAATCCAAATTATCATAAAAATATCGTAAAGAAATATGATAAATCATAATATCTTTATATAATCTTTAAAATTCACAATATTTTTTATGCTAAAATAGGCTTTTAAAATCCTAATCCAATATACTCCTATGAGATTTATATTAGAATAACTCAAATAATTTTTTATTATTTTAATACATCTTGACTTTTTTTTATTGTTATAATAAATGTTATTTTTTATTTATTAAGAATTTGGAAAAACTCTCTTTCTCTCTAATTTTGAGATTTATTATATACATTGTAAACCAATCAATTCTTTATCCTAATAATTAACATTTTTGATATACAAAATTGCCAATTGATATGACCTTTTTCAGTTTTTATGTAACTTTTATTTCAATCGCGTTGACTAATTTGCACTGCTAATTAAGTCACGTTGTACATTAACAAAAATGTAAGGTTAAATTTTTATTGGGATTTAATAATAATAATTAGATAGTTCAAAGTGTAAAAAATATTAAAAATATTATTAGAGAAATAATCATCATATTAAATTATTTTAACAAAAAATTAGCTTTTATAGTTTATCAAAAGCGAAATTATTATTACTAAACTATTTTTATAGATAAGTCATTCTTTTTTTAGAAGTAGATAAATCATTCTTATCAGTTTAGTATTTGTTTAGTCGTGATAAGATGATATAAGATAAAAAAAAAAAAAAAAAGGTGATATAAGATACATGAAAAAATTAAAGAGATTATGTACGAATATATCAATTATCTCGTTTTTAAGAATAATTAATAACTATATAGCATATTTCTACACATATATGATATATCCATATAATATATAATCTGGGTCTGAGCACATCTACAAAGCTTAGGCTCTCCCTGTTGCAACATTACTTGTCTGTTTGTTTTTATCTGCTATTCAACAATATTTTCAATCCTTTTATTCAACTTTACACCATTGTTATCATAGTTTCGGATTTAGTGCAATCTGCTGAGAACAAAGTGCGTGCTTGCGCATAAAGGAACATAACATGAGCTTGCCAAATCATAAGTTTCGAACATATTCTATCAATTTTCAATCATCAGCATATCTCTGTTGGAATTTTAGTGCAGTCAATTTGTTTGGTGTGTCACTAGTATATAATTCTCTCATTTTATATTACCTACTATATTCTATTAATGTTATGTATTTATTATCTAAACAGGTAGTTAGGTTAAAAATCAACATTATAAAATAGTCTTTTCATTTATCTGTTTTATTTTAGTTTCAAAATTTTTAAAACCCATTTTTAAAATTTTAGTTGTAGTTTGTTACTCTAATTTATAATTTCAAATAAACTTTTTTTTAAAGTTTTCAAACCCATGGTTGTGTTTATTATATAATACGGTGTTGGACAAAGAGAATAACATAAGACAAATATTTGAGTTATAGGATAATTTTGTATCATGTGTATTATTTGATTAATAATGGACAACACAAACATAATAATATAAAATTTATTAAAATATTTTTTTAATATTAATTATTTTAATATAACTTACATTAGTATTATATTTATGAGCATTCAAAAATACATAATACATGGCCTTAAAAGGTTATTGTAACTAGTAGATAATGTGAATTCAAAAAGGTTGTTGTTGTAACTAATAGACAAAAAGTTGTCATATGATTTTTTGAGTAACAAGAACTTGAGTTTTTGTCATGTAACCATATAGTTAATTTATATTATCTGATGAGCTTTTTTTGAATCAAACTTATAACAAAAATATTTTCCTATCCAGTACCATAAATTTTAGCAAATCAATATGACCATATTAGTTTAAAGGTGTATTTTCGTAGTAATAGCTAATAACAACAACAATAATGTCAATATCAGTGGTGATGGTGGTGGTGGTAATAGTGGTTCTAGTACCAATGTCATGGCAGTTACTCGACTAGTGGTATAGCAGTTCTATGAATTTTTTTTTTTTTTATATGTCTTATGTAAGGTTAAAACTATTTTGAAAATAAGATGAAAGTTCATGTTGCATGTGATGTTGCAAATTAATTGAATATTATAGTAGGTGTAGGTGCTAGGATTGTCTTGCATTGGTTGGATTTTCAGGTGTTGGGATTTAATAGTGTGAACATGAACATGTACATTGTGTATCATGATCATTGTTTACTTCTATTTTACTTTTTTTAAAATTATTTTGAAATTTATAATGAATTTAATTTTCAGACCCACTAACCCAAAATAACGAACTCTTTTATTATCGGTTGGTTTGAGTTTGAGAGTTTCAAAAAAGTTACATAAATTCAACTCAATTTAACCCGCATAATTTTATTGGGTTTGCCAAATCCTACCCAACCCAGTCCACTCTTAAGAGATTTTTATTTAAAAGTAAGGGTAATTTTAGTAATTTAAAGTGTCCAAAAACAAAATGTGAAAGAGAAAAAAATGTATGAAAAGATAAGACCCAAGTGAAAATTGTGAATTAATAATTTGTTAAGGCTACTATATCTGCATTTTCATTATTGTAACTTTTACATTCTAGAAAGTCCATTCAAGAATGTAAATATGTAAATATGCATTTTGGAATAGATTTTCCGAAAAACATAAGAGGTATCCAATGCAGTAATAAAAATACAGGATATAAATACCATTTGTTAATCCAACCTAACTATTGATGGGCTGCATGTTAAAGGGGTAGGTCCATAACTCCATTTTTTATTCTTCATATTCTGCATCCATATTAATGATATAGTAATATTAACATGAATATAATTTTTATATAAAATTACCAATTTATTATTACATTTTAATATTATCATCATACCCGTACATTGGAGCAACACAATGGATATATTTTCATACATCTAGATAGGTACTTGATTCTATCTCATTCTTTTTTCTGAAAAAAAAAATATACAAAGGGTTGAGTGAACCGAAAAAAAAAAACAGAAATCTTAAGAGTTGAACAAGTGATATTAGTACATCATATGTGATGTTATATAAAACTTGCAGCATATTTTATTAGGCTTGGATGAGAGAAAAAGAAAGAAAATGCAGAAGCAGAAAGACATTAGAATTCACAGGAAAACTGGTGAAGATACATTCTTTTACCATAGGATCACCACAAAAGAAAAAATTGTGGGATTGATTAGCCGAAATATGCTAGTGACTACCAAATGCTATATCCTACAAGCTACATTTTACAAGTAATTACAAAATACATAGTGAGAAAAAATTCAGTTCAAGTTAATTCTAGCTGGAAGGCATACTCCAGGAGATTGTTCTTCCCAAAAAAATCTTTCACAATTAACCAGTTTCATCACAAATTCAGGTGCAAAGTGGTAATTTTGATGAGCTTCAGCAAAGCTTCTTCCAAGAACATGTTCAACCCAATCTTCCAAAGATTTTTTCTTGTCTGATAACCAAGCAGCTGCAAGTATCTGTGTCATGACCTCATACTCAATTTCAAGTATAAACTCTGATCCTAACATCTTTTGAAATTGTGTGTCAATGCTTTTAATTACTTGCTCAGCAATAGAATCAAAGTTGGAAGGCTTAAAAACAACTTTTTCATCAACTTGATCACACAAATCATTTAACCAGGCTCCAGAGTTTTCAACTATGGATTCACTTTCATCATCATTGTAATTGTTGCCCTCTTCAACCTCCTCAAGAGGCATATTAAGATCGAGATAGGACCTCGATGCCTCCCTGACCTGTTTCAGTGTCTTGCATGGTGCTTTATCTTTTGAATCACCACTTTCTATTAGCTTTCTTTTACTCAGAAATCTTGTTTTGGATGACCCTTTTCTCTCTGCAACCTTCACATTTGTGCAACCACTCCTTTTGGCACCCTCAGAAGCATGTCCAAGTGATAATTGCATTTGACGTCTTTTAGCTTCTAGGATTCTTTCCTCTGGAAACATTTTAGGATCCTCCTCCAAGTTAAAAGAGCCACTACCTTTAAACACACTAGAGGTTACAATAAACATTGCATTGTTGATGCTGATTTCCCTTCCATGTGAGTATGGGAATTTACCTGTTTTTATTGCTTGGAACAAACTATTCTGCACCAGGAAATCAGCTTGATCCACATTTTCAAGAAAGACGATTGAGTGCGGCTTTTTACTCAACTCCCCAGCAATATAGTCCAACACGGTCTTCCTCATAAGCACATCATGACAATATGAATTTTGGAATTCAAAAATGGAGTTTGATGGGTAACACCTGTCTTGGGAGCTCAAATCCACAGTGATTAGGCTTTGTTTGTTTCCAAATAAAATCTCAGCAAGTGCTGATGCAACTTTTCTTTTTCCAAGCCTATCTGGTCCAAGAAAAGCAAGCCATATGTCTGCTCTAACATGTGAACCACTATTACGGTTTCCAGCACCGGATCTACAACGAGACACGGTTCGATTGATAGTGTATATGGCCTCATCCTGCCAGCCAACCTTTTCAGTGAGAAGATGGTAAAGTGACTTGAAATCTACAGTTTCAAATCTCCCTTCTAGCTTTGAACCAGAGCAGGAAGAAGATCTTGCAATTTGGTGTGAAGTATTCTCATTCATAGCATCAAAATCGGTTGAAAGGGAATCCGACAAGTGATGAAAAGGCTTCTTATGATCACTTAGTTTTGGTGTGTCTGGCTCATGAGCAGCTGATGTGTAAATTGTTCCCAATCCCAAATCTGTGGTCACAGGAGTCACCGTTGAAGATGTTGTGGGATCAAGAAGGCTTATATTGGCCTTAGGGGAAGGAGAAATCCAAGTACCATGCATATCACTCTTTGAAACTTTTGGTATTTGGTCTGCTTCATCAGTGATACCAACAGTGTCAAAAGGTACCGAAACTGGTAATATCTGTTTAAATGGAAATGCACTTTGTGACTCTTTAGACATGTAGGAAATATGATTAGAATATAGGATTTCACTATGGAGTGGACCTCTGCTGCTACTTTCCGGACCATATTGAAACCCCTCATGGGAAGGAGCTTGGAACCTTGTTTTGGTGATATCAAATTCAGGCAATGATCGGTTTTGATGAAGACGTTGACAAATATCACTCCATTTCCTTTGCAATCCGAAGATCTTTATATTCGAACTTGTATTTTCTTCATTAGTCTGCACTGGATGATGAAGTTCATTCTTAAATAAAATACAGCCACAAATTGAATGAGTGAAGCATGGTACATGATGCAAAACCAGATTAGATTAAACATTTTATGAGAGGGTAGATTTATAAGAACTTTTGCAAATGTTCTACACAAGTTTTCTTTTCTTTTTTTTATCGGAAAATGTTAGTTGTTAGTTTGTTAGTATATAATATGATTTTCTCATTACCCAATATTCAATTCAGAGGAAGTCCTTTCGACCAATGCAGACAAGAACATAGTTAGTGTGTCTTTGGTTTATGGTTAGCACACACTCCAAGTCAGTTGAATGGAGAAGTATGTGAAAGCATGGATTAGAATGAACATCCGTTTATGTCTCTGAACGGAAATCCAATCACACCCTTAGAAGGCATATGGTTGAAGTGTTAAATATTATAATTTTATGAGAATGAAGATTTGTGGCACACTACACGCAGGAAATATTTGTTTGGGAGTGCTACAGCCCCCACTCGCCTAGGTCCATCCTGAACGCATGTGTATAAGGTAGGACCAAACCAAAGTATTAAAAAAATATACACGTTGATATACCACTTTTTTTTTTTTTTGTCTTGATCAATTTCCAGAGAATTGAGAGACAGAAAACATAGGCTCCACATAAAGAAAAAGAAATTGAGTGATAAAATAGACTAGAGAAATACTACTATTATGGTTCCCTACAGATAAGTCACTACATTGTCGGGTTGGATCCTCTCGAATCACATTATCGTCATGTGAAATCTTAGCCTTTAATTAAAAATAAGGAAGAGAAAGTTTAAATAATAAAAGAATAAAGACACTAGGTTTTGATGGGGGAGATTTTCACATGACAAAATTCAAGTGAAAACCTCGCCTAAGAGGATCAATTCCCCGAGTTTGCCACATTGCTTTTTTAATGGAAAAATGTGTTTTTTTTTTTTTACCATTTTAGGCATGTAGCATTTATTATTACTACTGCGTACCTCTAAAATTATTTTAGTGGGTCAGTAATACAACAATTGCCCGCAAGATGTTGCATGTACGTGTGTGAGCATGTGAATTTGTCTGCATGCAATGAACAAGGGAAAACAAGATTAGGAGGATCATAACACACACCTTTGCCACATCCAATCGTCTATCTGAATCCACATTAACCTTTTGTAACCAAGGCAAGCTCGTGGAGGAGTGACCAGATGTTGAAGTAGCAGCAGGGCCTACCTTCAAAATATCAGCAACTTCTTGCTCACACTTTTCATTGCATGTGTCACACCGAGTTAGTAAAGATGATGATGATGCATTCGTACAGCTTACGGGATTTTTGAACTCAGAAGGTGTAGAAAACAACCCACCAAATGGCACAAAGGACCCCATCAAGCTGCAAGGTCATGAAGTGTGTGTCAACTTTTATGTCCAATAGACACAGAAGTGTCAGAAGCTAAAGTGCACATGATGAGATAGACTTATAAAGCATCATCACACCCACCAATGAAAAAAAAAATGAGTTGAGTCAAATAACCTGAGCACATGTCTCAAAACTAAAAAACAAAATGCTTATATAGATACATAATATTCATTAACAAAATCCTCAAATCTCACAATCTCATGAAATATGAATTTAATTCTTACCAATTGAATTAACCTTGTTATAATATATATATATATATATATATATATATATAAGTTTGGTGGGCTATAAAAAAAGACCCTCTTAAGGCATCTTCCGCAGAGTCCAAATATGTTCATAACTCAAAGGAGAAGAAGGGGAGCCCGTGGGCCAAGGGCACAGAAACAGAAGAAGCATTTATTACAGCATTCAGCAAAAAAAGCCTGCGGGTAGAAATAACATTTATGGCTCACGAGACCACACATGCGAATCAGCTGCAAATTCTATACATGCCAAGATATAGATCATGCTAATGAAGACTGATTGCGACCATTCCAGCTTGCATGCACGTAATTGGCCTAAACCCCACAAATTAGAGGAATCCCTTCAGAATTCAGATAGACTTCAATGACTTGTTCCCAACAAAGTAGTGTATATCACAGTAAATCTATTTAACAAAAGAATTTATTTTTTCTATGAAAACAAGACAAATTGAATCATGAACCTCACCACTGTAAATAATATTCTTGACACTTCTAAATTAAAAAAAAAATAAAAAAAAAACTCCCGTCTTGACCAGAACCATGAACATGTCATGTTTCTGAGGCATATATAGATACTAGAGAGGTAAATTAAAATTTAATTATAATAACATGAAAAAAAATAACTCTTTTCTTTGTGTTTCCACAAAGGAGGACAAGAAAAGGGAAGCAATTAAAAGCATTAAACCAATTGGATCAACAAAGAAGTTTATGGTTTGAGCGTTATTGGATTTGGTTTTTATAAGTAAGATTTTGGATTTAAGTTCTATGACTGGAAAAAAATGATTAAGAGAGGAGAATTTTACTGGTCAATAAGATTTTCCTACGAAAATTACTCATTATAAAAGTTGATAAATACTTTGTAACAATAATTTGATAAAAAAAAACAATTGGATTATAAAATTAAGTAAAGAAGGAAGTGAAGGATTTCAAGTTTTCAACAACAACAGACAAGTCAGAAACCTTCAATTTACACCTGATCATCTGTTTGTCAACTTTAAAAAAATGTTACACACACATCTAAAGACACCAGTGCCTTTTCACATAATAATATATTATTATCATAATTATTATTTATATCCAAAAACCCATTACTTCCTCTCATTCCAAAATAGACTAAAATAAATAGTACACAAAGGCTCCAACTTTGAAGTCAACAAACAAACAGAGTACAAGAAAGCAATAAAGAAAAAAGAGAAAAAGAGAAAGAAACCAACCCACCCACCCACCTGGACTTAGGGTAGAGTCCTTCCATGGAAGGGGTGGCAGAGGTCATGGTCAGAAGATGCAGATCCCAATCCTTGTCCACAGTAGGAAACAACCTCAGGAACTTAGAATAGTCCTCAGAGGTTCCCGCCACCCCCAACAACCACACCTTCCCTCCTCCATGAACTCCCAACAACCTCGTCAACTGCGAAACCACAAACCCAACACTACCTTCTTCCTTATTCCCCCCAACAAAAACCTCAATCTCCCCGAAACACACCACAACGCCACCACCACCATGCTCCACCAAACGACCCACATGCTCAAAAATCATCTCACTCCTCCCACCTTCCCTCAGAAACTCCCCAATCTCTTTTTCCACCGAAACCACGCTCAAACCGTTAAGCTCACAAGGCAAGACCCCACCTTTACCGTTCTTCTTCACAACTTCAACGAAGCTCCTGAGAGCGGTTTTGGCGTACACCCCCATCAAAAGAGGGTTCCTTTTGGTCTTACTGGTGATTACCTCGACGATTCTGCGGCAATTATCGTCGAGTCGGGAAATGGGTTGGAAGGAAGCGGTTTGGACTGAACCGGTTTGGAGGTTGCAGAGGAAAAACGGTGGGGTGAGGCGAGAGAAGATTCTGGAGGGAGGGGGAGGAGGGGGTTGGAGGAGGGCGAGTTTTATATCGTAGCTTCGGAAACCGGCTTCGGCGAAGACGCGACTCACGATAGGGTCGTCGAGGATAGAGAGAATGAAGTGTTTGAGTTCGACTTTGAGCAACGACGTCGTTTGAGTTTGATGCTGATGCTGATGCTGCATCATTTGCATAAGGTGGAAGCTGTCGGGGTGGCGACGCTGGTTGGCCTGGGAGCGCTTGATGGCGGCCATCAGGGAGTTTGAGACGGGAGGACCCTCATCGGCGCCGCCGGATTTGGTGGTGGGGAGGCGGTCGAGGGAGACGCCGACGGAGAGTTCGAGGGCGCGAAACTGGAGGCGGGGGGTGTAGGAGCAGCTGCGGCAGCTGGAGCAGGCGTCGCGGAGGGAGGCGGAGGGGAGGGAAAGGAGGGCGGAGACGGCGTGGAGGGAGGTGGTTTGGGCGTGGCTGCGGCGCCGGGCGACGGAGACGGCGTCGTCGAGGGCACGCGCTGCCTCTTCTGTCAGGCATTGCCTCGCGGTGCTTACCGGCGTCGGCATCGCCGGCGAGCATATATGAAAAAAAATTGTTATGTTATTATTATAATAAAAAAAAAATAACAATATGGGGATAAAATAAATGTGCTGTTGGAGTTGAAGTATGTGTATTGTGGGTGAGGTAGTAATAAAGAAGTTTGAGGATTTGGGTTTGAGTCGGTTGAAGGGAAGAATTAGTTGTTTGGAGAAAGGAAAGTTGGGAAGAGAGAGAGACAGAGGAGGGAGGGAGTATGGAGGTATGTAACTATGTAAGTGTTGGAGGGAGTTTGATGGGGTTGATGTAGTTCATGATGAAGAGGAGGAGGATGCTATTTTTGTGGGGAGATTACCATGTTTTTTTTTTTAATAAAAAAAAACCTATATTTTTATTTGAGTTTTTAACAAGAAACGAAAAAGTTACATTCTTAAAAAATAAAATAAAAACGCCCACACATGTTAATTATAATAAAAGAAATTTAATTTATTAATCAATAAAAAATATTTTTTAGGGTTAATTTAATATATATTTTTAGAGAGCTAGATAAAATTATCCAAGGTAGCAAAATCTCTTCATAAATATAAAAATTCAAACTTTACACTTTTAGTCAAATTAAGAGTAATGATATTCATTTTAGTCATTTTCTTACAACTCAATTTTATCTTCTTT
>PYAF01001299.1:113719-126265 GCA_007407185.1 Glycine tomentella | reverse complement strand
ACTCACTTTGGCCGTGAAATGGTTTTTGACAAAGCTTTGGAAAAAGATCAAATGGTGTGGAATATTGAAGTGCACGGTCACTTCCTTCTTTTGGCTGCCCCAAAACTTCCGTTCCCATAGCTTTTATAGGAAAGTAAATGTTGATTTCTTTGACTAGCAATTATTCACAAGCTATGATGACTTTTTCCTTACCTTCTTCATATTGGTTAGTCAATAGCATGGCTTGTACCACACACTTCTCCTTCTCCTTCTTATTGCACGGTGACCATTTACTTGGAGAAGGCCTTTCTTTGCTTCATCTTATCCAAGCATTAATTACATATTCCTCTTGTCTCTTTTATTCTTATTTTTTATCTAGCATTTATGGCCTTGTCTCCAATTATTCTTCTAGCTTTCCACAAGGCTTGTTTCCATTGGCTACTCCTTTTCTTCTTTGAATTGGTCTTCCCCCACCCCCCCCTTGACTTGGCTTCTTTGCACGTGGACTTCATTGTATTTGGCTACCAAAATTCGTTTTTTCTTCCTCTCCACCGTAGCATGCTTGGTCTTGTACCAAAATGTTGCCTTTTGCTTATTATTGATTTCTCTTTAAAACCCGTATTAGTAAAATACTCATTATGAAGTTGTTCACCGTTGGATCTTCTTATAATTTTAAAGGGATACTCCTAACCCACATATCTAACTTTTGACCGTTGTGATCGTGGAAATAATGTCTCTAACTGTCTACGTATTTTACCAAAAGAGACAACATACAATTTGCTTCAAATATCCCTTAAGCATTAATTACTTTCTTTACACATGGACCAATAAAAATGGCTAGGATTCTTAACTCTCCATGTGTCCATTTTTGAATGTTTCTAAGGCTTTTCTCCCTTGATTGTGTATCACACGGCCCAGGCTTAATCTTAGAAAACCAAGTCAACTATTTTTCCTTTTACATGTAATGGTAAAATCCTATTTTCTTATTGGTCCGTTTTACTTTTAATTATTAAAATTACTAATCTAACTTATTTAGGCAACCTATTCCTTCCATAATTAAGATAAAACTTCATAGATTATATTTACACTTTTATTATAATTTTCTGATACCTGAGGTTGTCTAGATTGAGCTCTTTTCAGAATATCTTTCAAAATTCCTAAAAATCATAGTTTATGATTTTCTGTCATCAACCCTGTTGATAATTTGTTGTCTAAGAGTATTTTATCCCTATCCTCAGGTTCCCACCAATTTCTAAGATCATCTGGTCCTTGCTTGACCTAAAGGGTATTTTGTTCATTTCGAAAATGTCCAAGGGTATTTTTGTCATTTTCCCCAATTCCTTCTGTACTGCCTCTAATTAATATTTTCCCTAGGAATTGACTGTAATTCAAAATTTTGGGGTGTTACAACACCTATGTTGAGCATCTTGATCTTTACTTTTTATTGCCTTGAACGTAGAGTACACAGGCAAAGCAACTCCCACAATACAACTGCAAAAATAGAAGATCAATAGCTAAATAACAAATTTAACCACAAACTTCTTTAAAACCATAACTGTTAATAGTAAAATGAAATTTTCTAACCATGTTGTTCTGATTACAACGTTGGAACCAAGAGGACAAAGGAGCAATCGGAGTCCAACTTGCACCAAATATCTCACACATCAATTTAAGCACACCTAACAGACAAAAAATTCAGTGTGATGATACCTGAGATAATTTCAATAGTTCTTTTATATGAGCAAATAATAAAATGTGTGTTTAATTGCAATCAATATTAAGAAGTACAAATTGAAAAGTAGAATTTTGTTGCAATAGGATGTAGAATCAAAACCCTAAATGAAGGTAATATTAGATATTTTATATTTATAAGTGTGTTTATTCTTCTCATGTTGTTCTCTTTGCTTGTTATGTTTGATCTAAGGAGAACCATTCTAATTCCCAAGGCACCATTCCTTTCGTTTCCGACATGTTATGTAAATTCCCGCGAAATTTATAAGCTTTTGGTTCTATGCTAACCGTCAATCACCGGAAAAAAATGAAAAGAATATATAACAAAAACCAAAAAAAAGCATCTTGCTATATACATATGAGAAGGGAAGAGGAAGAGAGATGCGACCGTAGTGCAGTAAGGTAGAGGACGGCAGTGGTGATGCTGTGAGGAAGAAAGAGAAAGATAAGAGAAAAAGAAAAAGAGAGGAGAAGATGGAGGAAGAGAAAGAGAAAGACGAAGGAGAGGGATTTGGTGGAGAAGACGACGCGGAGGTGGCAGCACAATAGTGGAGTGGGATCGACAGAGAAAGGGAGAAGGAAGCATAGAAGAGAGAGAAAGAGAGAGATGGAGCGGAAGTGTAAAAAAAATTTCAAATTTGAAATAAGATAACAGAGGTAGTAGATGGGTTTTTGTTGTGGAATGAGTGGAAGTGTGCAAAGAAGTGATAGACCAAATTCTTTATGAATATTTTAATTTATTTTATGGTTGAATTTTGTGCAAGCGACACGTCTAAAAAAATGGGTTGAGAAAGAATGTGGAGCTGACACGTGGTGTGCTGAGGGAAATTAAGAAACTGACACGTGTACAAATTATGTTCTTTTATTATAGATAGTAGAAGACTTAAAAGGATAAAAACTGAATGGGCCAGCGGAACTGTGCAAAGAGAAATCAATCAAATGTCAAATTATAGAAAGATAAGGGACAATTTGTTAAAAAAATAAATTATAGAAAACTCAATCAAATTATCATACCAGTAAACCTATAAGTCAAATGAATATCACCGTAATCAACAAAATCATTGAACCAATCCCTTCCCAACAAACCCATAAGTTAAATAAATAGTTATATGTTTCAGAATCCAAATGAAATTACCTTAACCAACCCATCAATGATCCAACGCATAAAATCACGTGAACCAATTCCATACCAATAATAATAGCATCAAACCAATATATATTTTTTAAAAATAGAAGGGAGACATGTGTAATTTTCTTAAACCTCAAGGGAGGTTTGTGTAGGTTTTAAAAAAATGAAAGGAGGCATGTCTAATTTCTTTAAAACTCATTAGAGATTTGTATAGGTTTTAAAAAAGAAAGGGAGACGTGTGTAATTTCTTTAAATCTCAAGGAAAGTTTTTGTAATTTACTCTAGTTTCAAATGTATTTTTATATTATTAAAGCTTAAAATTTTTCTTTCTCATATTTTCTTCTAATTTGATTTGTATTTTTATATTTACTTTGATGTTAAAAAAACTATAAAATTATGTCTTTATTTTAGTTTTTAATCATTAGTATGCAGACCCGTGCAATGCACGACATTTTATTTTTAATTTAAGATATATAATTTTATATTGTTTAAGATAAACATGGAATATCATTTATTAATATGTAAATTTATTAATTATTTGTTTTAATATATATTATTATAAAAAGTACTATAAATTTTAATAATATTAGTGAAATTAAGTACAATGGTGTTTAGTATATATGTATATATAAATTGATAGCTCAAATATGATAATTCTTAAATATAAATGTTGTATAAAAATATTAATGACTTTTGCAAATATGATTTGATATTGTGTGGGCAAAATCGTTGTTTAGGATGAAAGTGTTATGAGGTGGTGTCGAAAAGTAATCTCTCATCATCATCATCCACATCATCATCATTATATTGGATGAAAATACATCACATGTCGGTCTCATATTTGCACCAATATTTTCTTCGACGAGTATCAATGTATGTATTCTATAAATATTTATAAGTATATGAATGATATTCATAAATATTTCTTAAAATAAAACTTTAAAACATAAACGAAAAAATTAAATTAAAATTATAATATAAATATTATAGTGATGTTGAAGAGAAAATATTCACTTGAATATTATAGTGAGCAGTGAGCATCCAAAAATATTTTTTAAGAAAAAATTATTGCTTGAATTAATTAATAAATATTTTAATACTATATTAAATAATTTTATTATTGAAAATAAACTTATTTTTAAATATAATTATATTTCTATTTCACTTTTTTATTTATATTTCTATAAGCAATAATAATAATAATATAATATATTTTATTAAATGTATTGAACCATTTCTTTCATCTCAATTAATTATCATTTTAACGGCATTTAGCAAAATAATTATTGTTTATACAGATAAAATTTGTCATGTTTAAAAGTAATTTTAAAAATAAATAATAATTTAATGAAAATCTTATAAAAATATAAAGAGAAAATTATAATGATGCTTTTTGTGTTTTTTTTTTTCAATTAAACACGTACTTTTTTCTTTTTCTTTTTCTTTTTCTCAATCTAGAAAAAGTCCTCTATCGTCACTGTTTCTATGTTCCAGTGGTATCTCATTCCTGAAACAATGTTAACTCTTTTTGTATATTTTGGTCACACGATAGGCAAGTGTTATCGATATAATTTTTTTTGTTATTATATATACTCTTTATTTAACGTTGGATATTGAAATTTAATATATTTTATCGACTTAATTATAAATACGATAGCGCACAATTGATCGTCGATAAAAATAGTCTTAAAAGATAAAATTAAACTCCAAATTAAAAAAATAACTTCATTGATTTTTATTACTTCAATTAAAATATATATTTTTTATAATTATCTTAATCAATTAAAATAAAAATATATCAACCATAACTATCATAATTAATATAATAATATATTTTATAAATAAAAAAAAAGAATTTTTACCAAAATTTAGTAATTACATATAATAAAAAAATAAATTATACATAATAATTACATGTTTACCTTAACATTTTATTTTAAAATTATTTTAATTAATGTTTAAATTTTTAATTCAAATATATTTAAAAGTTACATGTGATTACCTTAATGTTAAATAATTGATTATTACATTAATTACTTTCATTATATAATATAAAAGGATCTAATTAATTTGTTTAGTTGTGTGAGAAAAAAAATTTCTATTATTTTAAAAGATAATTTATAAAATCAAAATCAAAACCAAAAAAAAATCATTATAAATTAAAATTTATCAAAAATAATGTTTTTTCATATAAATAATATAAATATTCAGCAAAAAAGTTAAATAATATAAATAAATCATCAAATAGTTACTTCCTTTATTTTAATAAGATAGATATATATAAAGAAAACAGTTAGAATCACACCCATTAACTGCCTTAAATTTTCATTAACCCCTTAAATGATAATTTAACGTTAATATTTTCTATATTTTGTAGTAATTAATTTAATTTAAATTTAAATTTAGAGAAAATTACATAAATACCTCTCAAGTTTGGACATATTACACGCACATGCCTTCTCTTAAAATGCATTTTTTTTGTACCCCGACCAAATCCGTTAATTAACTTGTTAGTATGTTTGTTAAAGATTGAAATTACTCTTCATAGTTCTGAAACCTCTCATTTCGTTGCTTCCTCACATGTTCGGAAATGTCCAAACAAGGTTATGAAGAAATTGATTTGGTCAACAAGAATCAAACAAAAACTAACAAAGGCATGAAGAACTCCTAAAATATATGATTTAAACTGTTGGTGGGAAAAAGACGTGTATTTTTGTCATAAAAATTCTCTTAATGGACCATGTGACTAACACATGACTATTAAGGGTCAGATACAGAGGAGATACGCATGTAATATGTCTAAATTTGAGGGGGTATATGTGTATTTTTCTCTTAAATTTATCGTAAATAATAAATATTGAAAAATGTTAGTTTTTTTACATTTGTTTCAATTACTATTTTATTTTTTATTTATGAATTGTTATTTTGATTTTATTTATATGGCATTTAATTGATTTTTTATATTTATTTATATAAAACTTATAATTTAAGTGATATTTTTTTTGTACAAATTGATATGAGTAAAGTTTATTTATATTAACATAGATAGGTGGATTTATAGACTCTTGTAGTTTTGCATCTAATAGGTTTGCATAATTTCAAGAAATTCTTGGTTCAAACTTTAACTTATACTTTAAGTTATAACTTTTTCTTGGTAGAGAACACATGCATATTGACCTTCTTTCTTCTCAAATATCAGGCTCTTGATAATTAATTCATGACTGCAAAAAACTGGTCGATAAAAAAATTTCTATCAAATTTTAGTGAAAAAAAAAAGAGAAAACAGAATAGTGTAAAGAAAAAATCATTTTTAAATGAAGAAAGGTAGAAATAAGAAAATAAAAAAGTACTAATTAGAAAAAATGACAAAAAGATTAGTTGTTTAGTAGTATCGATTTTTCATAATGTTTCTCTTTTCTTTGAGAAGAAAAGTGTAGAACCTCAAGTGTTACATGTGTTAATGAGAGTGTAGGTCATAAAAAAATATTTAATGAACAATGAAGCTATGTATTAAATAGTTAATTTTTAAAATTGTCAATTTAGAATAATAAACATATTAAAAATAGATAAAATAATCATCATTCCATAATATTTCTCATCTCATTGCAATAGTTTCATGAATATAAATGTAAAACCTAGAAAATCAATTAATAAACAAACAAAATTTAAAAGAAATGAAAAAATTATATCAAAATATTATAAGCAAAACAAATTATGAGATGAAAAATTGTAAGGTGTCCTACTTGGTTGAAAAAATATAATTGTATTAAACCATTATAAAAATGTTAATTTCTCATGCAATGCACTGGTCATTAAAAATCTAGTTGATAAACATATTTTTAATACAGTTTAAATTATTTATGAATCAATTATATTTCATGAAATCAATTATGTTAATGATTCATTAAGTATTAATTTGAATTTGAATTTTGTTTGTAACCGAACTAATCTATCCGAAACATCAAATGACACATAACATTCTTGAGAAACTACCTTATTTTGTGACATGACATCCAAACTTATTTTTAGATTTTTAAATTTATATACAGATAAAAGTTATGATATCATATTTGTTTTTATTAATATTATTATTAGCCCCTGTTCAGAAATGATTGAACCATTGAATCTTGAACAAGTGTTTTGACTGGTTTAATGACCTACCCAAATTTAAAAACATTGATAATTTAAGTGAAAATATGATTAATTCTTTAAATTTAATAAAAAATTCATAGGAAATTTTAATTTTTTTTGCATATTCTCAACAAAAAACTTTACATATAACTTTTCTTTTTTATTTAATAAAGAATGAAGACATAAAAATTGTAAAAATAAGTAATATGAGTAGTGTCATTAATAAATTATAAAAAATATTTACTTTAGTCGCTCCAAACAATTATGTCAAACTCTGCACTGATTGACTGGAAGTTGATTATGGGCAGTTATGACTGGAAGTTGATTTCATCTAATTAAGGAACCTTAATCTTGATTTATTTTTAAACAACAAACTAGATATCTGAAACCCGACAAAAAATTAAAAAAAAAATACATTTTTAATTAAAATTAGCAAAAGGGTGCAAGGGGCCAATTATTTAGGAAACTGGTGCAACCCAACACGCCCTGGCTAGGTGTGTTTGGGTGCCCAGTTGCCTATATATAGCCCTAAAAAATCCCACAATGTATAGGCGTATCAGTTCACATTCTGCATAAAAGTTGCTCTGCTTCAGGATCTACAGCTTCGGATTGGATATTTTGTGAAGATTAGCACTGCAAAGAAGTAAGTTCTAAACCCTAAACTTGTTATATTTTTGACTTAGAAAATTGTTAGTGCCATGTAAAGGTGTTAGCGACATAGCTGTTGTTTAGGTTAATGTGTAGTGATTACGAATTAGGGTTTAGGTTAAAGATGTAGGATTTATGGAGTTCGATTTAGTTTTAGGATTTAGTGTGCTATTGTTCAGGGTTTAGGGTGTGTGGATAGGTGGGTTAGGGTTTACGGTGTGTGGATAGGTGGGTTAGGGTTTACGGTGTGTGGACACTTGGGTTTATGGTTAGGGTGGGTGGTTAGGTTGGTTTGTTTAGGGTTTAGGTGGTTGGGTTTATGGTGCTTGTGTTATGGGTTTATGGTTTAGTAGATAAGACACTGCTCTCAACAACTTGGCAAAACTAATGTAGCAAAGCACTTGTTACAACTGTCATCAGTTACGATGTTGATCTTAGTGTTGTCTTTATAGAAGCAGTTTTTGATGTGACTACACAATAGACATGCATTCCCTATATATACATATATAAAGTAGAGATTTATTTACCCTAAGTGTGTAACACAATCCCTAAACCCTAATGACAACATCAAGCCGAAGCCCTAAACCAGCATCCGTAAACCCTCAAACTGTATCCCAAGTCCTAAAACCCTAATCACAACATCTAACCCAAGCCCTAAACTGGCATCCAAAAACCCTCAATATGTATTGCACGCCCTAAACCCTAATGACAACATCAAACCCAAGCCCTAAACCGGCATCCGTAAACCCTCAAATTGTATCCGAAGCCCTAAACCTTAATCACAACAGCAAACCTAAGCACAACATCCAACCCAACCCTAGGCGTGTGATGGGTTAGGGTGTTTGATTATGTGGTTTAGCGCTTATGGGGTGTGGATATGTGGGTTAGGGTTTATGGTGGCTGGATATGTGGGATAGGGTTTATGTGGCATGGATATGTGGTGGATATGTGGGTTAGGGTATAGGGTTTGTAGAGATGTGGGTTAGGGGTAAGGGCGTGGGGATATGTGGGTGAGGGTTTAAGGTGTGTAGATATGTTGGTTAAGGTTTAAGGTGTGTGCACATACGGGTTAGGGTTTATGGTGTTTGGATGTATGGCTTAGGGTTTAGGGTTGTGGATATGGTGGTTATGCTTTAGGGTATGTTTAGGGTGGAGATGGTTTATGGTGCTTGTGTTATGGCTTTTGGTATATGTGCAACTGTTTAGGGTTTGTGTTTCATAATTTAGGGTTTCGGTTGTTTGTGTGCTTCAGACGTTTATTTATGTTGATGGCAGGAAATGAGTTCCCGTGATGCGGAGGTTGTTTGTGTTATGGTATTTTTCAATGGAAGGAAAATTGAAGGGGGAAGAGGTGTGGTCTTTGAAGGGGAGAAAAGGATGACACGAATCAACCGAAATGCAACATTGGGTGATTTGCATCAGAAGATACGTCCAAAATTAGGTCTGGATAACAATTGTATCACATTGCTGACAACAAGACTATGGCAGCACGATCAATACATGGGGTTTCCAATACAGGATGATGAAGAATTGGAAATGGTGATTGAAGAATTTTTTAATCAGGCACGAAAGAATATTTTAGAGTTGTATGTGGATTACACCGTAGTCCAGGAAGCTGTTTTACCCAGGAGGTCGGTTGCTTGTAATTCTGCATATATTGCACCATCATATGATACTGCACCATCATATCATGTTGTAGGTGGAAACATGTCTCAGAAAGATTCACATGACCCAACTTAGGTTATGGATGACGATGAAGATGATGACGATGATGAAAATATAGCCATGGAAGATCGTCTTCTTCAGGAGAATGCCAGTGCGTCCGATAATGACGAAGATGTTGGTGTTGATGCGAATGCATTCCAACAACACACTAATGTGGGGTCGTCTGAAATGCGGCACCGTGCGGGTGTTGGTCCGACACAATCAGAACAACTTGTTGAAGGTAAGTTACATGACCTAAACCCTAAGTGATTTCGTATAATAGTTGTATTTAAAGGCAAACCATGCTTATTCATGTGTCTTGTATTTAAAGGTGGTGCGATTATTCCTTTTTGGGACGGAATTCCACATTACACATATATCGATTGGAATCATCCAAGCGAAGAAGATTCTTTTGCCGGTTCAGCTTCAGGATCGGGTTCAGTCTAAGGTCCCTGGCAAATAGGGGACGATTTGTTTGTTGATCAGGAATTTCCATCCAAAAAGGAGGTGCAAATTGCAATTAAGCGGGACCTAATGAGGGAGCATCAAGAAGCATTTGTGGCTAAGAGCAAGCCTGATAGGTTTGCCATGAAGTGTGTTGCTCACAAGGATGGTTGCACTTGGAGGGTTAGGGTGTTTAAACCAATGTACGGTGAGAAGTGGGTGGTTTCAAGATGGGGTGGAAAATATAATTGCCTCAACGACCTTATATCACAGGATCATAGACAACTTGATGTTGATGTCATTGCTTCACTTGTAGTAGGTATGAACTCAGAAATTGTGCTTTCTATGAAAAATTATTAATTTGTGTTAAGGTTTGTTGTTAATGTGTATGTTACAATGTCATTTTCAGGAATGGTTAAGGAGGAACCGGGCGTGTCAATTGCATTGGTTCAGGAGAGGATCACCAACAGCTTTGGATTTAAAGTTTCCTATTGTAAGGCATGGTATGCGAAGTAGAGAGCGATGACAATGATTTATGGAGATTAGGAAGAATCTTATGCATATATACCGAGGTGGTGCAACGTTTTTCACCAGGTTCTTTTTTTGATATTCAAACCAATGATTATTTTGTGGCACATCGACTGGTCCGAGGGAAGCGTGTCTTTCAACGAATGTTTTGGACTTTCAGACAATGTTGTGAGGCGTTTAAATTTTGCAAACCCGTCATTCAAATTGATGGGACTCGCTTATATGGCAAGTATAAAGGAAAATTGTTGATCGCCACGACTCAGGATGGGAATAATGAATGCTTGCCACTAGCATTTGCCATTGTTGAGGGGGAGACGTTGGAAGCTTGGGAATATTTCCTTGCTAACATTCACTTCCACATAACCCAAATGCAAAATATATGCCTCATTTCAGACCGACACCGGAGCATTATATCTGCAGTGCAGAATCATGCCGGTTGGCAACCACCTTTTGCGCATCACGTTTTCTGCCTTTGTCATATTGCCAGTAATTTCAATCAAAGATTCAAGAGTGCAAGAAGAGCCTCATGACTTTGGGTATGTTCAAAACAATTATCTGTAATTTAGTAAGATTCAAAAATGTCTTACCCACGTAAGTTAATGGTATTATAATTGTGCAGGTTATACTCCTGGTATGGTCGAATTTGACATAGCGTATGAACCATTCCGCAATACCAGTGCCGAGGTTGCAGAATGGATTGACAGCATTCCTAAGGAAAAATGGACTCGTGCATATGATGTCAAGGGGAGAAGATATGGCCATATGACAACAAATTTGGCTGAATCAGTGAACAAGGTGTTCAAGGGATCAAGGAACATGCCTACCACTGCTTTGGTGAAGCACACATACAGTCAATTGGTTGAATATTTTGTTAAAAGGGGTAGGCGGCTACTTCACAGCTGCGGCAATCACAGTAACATTGCAAAAAATTGGTTGATGCTATGAGGCATAATCAGAATGTTGCTACAGGGCACCATGTACGCACCTATAACCTTGAGCAAACGTCGTTTGAGGTGGCCGATGGCTGGGAAAGGTCATATTCAGTTAACCAAACTGAGCGTTTTTGTCAGTGTGGGAAGTTTAAGGCCTTCAAATACCCTTGTAGCCATGCCGCAGCTGCTGCTTTATACGTCCGTCAGAATCCTTTACAATATGTGGATGATGTGTTCCTGGTAACCAACTTGGTTGAGGCTTATTCATTACCTTGGCAGCCTATTGGTAATGAACTTGCTATTCCCCCTAGTGAAGATCCAGTTATCATCCCTGACAGGGCAATGTTGCGTGCGAAGGGTCGTCCAAGGTCAACTAGAATACGTAACGAGATGGACGAAGTCGAAACATCTCAGAGAGCCCGTAGATGCAGTCTGTGCAAGCAAGTTGGACATAATAGTACAGCTTGTCCTACTCGGGGTGGTGTTTCATGATTCTGTTATTATGTTTGCTTGATAAGTGCTACGTTAAATGTATTTGATTTATAAAAAATGTTGTGTAACATGTATGACGATAATGTTTTCGTTGTGGTGCACATCAATGACGATAAAAAATGTTGCGTAAAATTGTTGGTGATGCTCTGCTGAAACATGATTTATTTTGTTAGAATATTATAAGTTAATTACGTTGATTATGAACTATAGTTTCGTTAGTTAGTTACGAAATGTATGACCTAGGTTTAGGTGACATAGTTGGTGACCTAGGTTTTATGACCCTAAAGATGTTGTTAAGGGGTGCAATCCATACGCCCTCAATAGACATGCATTTATTAATATACGATGAAATCTAACCAACAAATTCAAATATAACCAATTTGTGATTTGGCTTCACTTTGGCCCTTAGTTATCATGATTTATGTTACACGTACGACGTTAATTCAACACACCTAACTGAAGACCCCTAACAAGGGCGTGATTGAACACGCCTAGCTAGGACGTCTTTGGGCACGCGTAAATACGGCGTCACTAAACACGCCTAAGAAATCTTTAGGCGTGACTGAACAAGCCCAACTTGGGGGCGATTAACCCCTATATAAGGTAGACGCTCGGACAAAACATGCCTCGTGTAACCACCGCTTTTATTTCGTATTTATTTCGAAAATGTCTGTTTTAAAATAAATTTCAAAAACGAATTTCTTATTTATTACTTTGTTGCTAAAAATTTCTCTTTATTTATTCCTATTTATTTTATTTTCCGAAAACCCCAATAATAATAAAAGTTGAATTTCCAAGTTAACGCGGTTAAAATTTTAGAAACACGTT
>PYAF01001299.1:99019-110065 GCA_007407185.1 Glycine tomentella | reverse complement strand
TTTTGGTAATTTTGCCACTGACCCTAGGGGCAAAATCGTCATTTCTGAAAATATTCTGGGAAACTCTGTAATTGTTACCCTAAGGGTGTTTAAATCATGCTTCAAACATCCTAGAGTACTTATAAAATTTTTTCCTTAAGATATCCTGCTAAGATGCCTAGGGGTATTTTGGTCATTTCTAAAATATCCAGGGGTATTTACGTCATTTTTTCAAATTCTTTTGTACCGCCTCCAATTAATATTTTACCCCTGTGATTCCTAAATTTCGGGGTGTTACACTAATCACCCCAGACCTCAGGTTGATTCTACCTGTCATCATCACAGGCGTTTTCCCATCCTATAATCCAATAATTGTTCCTAATCACTATGTCAAGACCGAAGCTTTGCTTAAAACATCATATCGGCATAGACAATCGCTATGTGAACTGGTCTTTAATCACTACCCCAGGCTCGATGAAATACAAAAGCAATTAAAACATCGTCAGTTCAAAAGGAAGTGTTTGCCAAGGCAAAACCTGAATTGGAAAACTAATTACTCAATCTTAGTGAAGTGTATGTAACACTCATTAGGTTATTCACTGCCATAAACCCTAAATCGGGATCCATAACCCCTAGGTCTATAACCGACGACCTAAACCCTAATCACAACGTCAGACCTCAACCCTAAACCGAACTGTATAATCCCTAGGTCTGTAACCGAAGCCTTATACACTAATGACACCTAAACCCTACCCCGGATTCAATAAACCCCAAGTATGTAACCCAAGCCCTAAACCCTCATCACACCGTCAACCCTAAACATAAACTACAATCCACACACCCTAGACGCAGTCACCCACAACCTAAATCCTAAGCACAACATTAGAACTAAACCCTAAACCCTAGGTGTGTTCCCCAAGCCATAAACCCTAATCACAATGTAAACCCCAAACCTAAACCGAAATCCATAAACCCTACGTCTGTCACCCAAGACCTAAACCCTAATCACAACATAAGACCTAACCCCTAAACCAGCACCCACAACCCCTAACTCTGTACCCCAACCAATAAACCTTATTCACCATGTCAACCATAAACCCTAAACCCGAATTACATACACCCTAATCACTACCCCAGGGCCTAAACCCTAACCACAACATAAACCCTGGACCATAAACAGGTACCCATAAACCCTCAATCTGTACCCACATTCCATAAACCCTACACAAACATCACTACCCCAGGCCCTCAACCCTAATCACAACATAAGCCCTGGATGATAAACAGGTACCCATAAACCCTCAATCTGTACCGACAATCCATAAACCCTACACAAACATCACTACCCCAGGCCCTCAACCCTAATCCCAACATAAGCCCTAAACCCTGAACCAACGTATGTACCCCAAGCCATAAACCCTAATAACAATGTAAGCCCAAATCCTAAATCGAATTACGTAACCCTAATCACTAGCCCAGACCCTAACCCCTAATCACACCGTAAACCCTAAACTAAACCGGAATACCTAAATCCCTACTCACTAACATAATATCTATGTCGCTAACAAGTTCATATGATCCTAACAATTTTCTAATTTAAAAATATAACAAACTAAATACTATGCACAATCAATTAAATCGGCTTACTTGTCGGCAGCGCTTCGAATTCGGCAGGGCTTCGCTTCAGAGGAAATCAACGCCCACTTTCTAGAGAGAAGGCAGAGCTATTCTAGAGAGAAGGCGCGAATCCTCAAATGTCCTTTTCAAGGGGTATATATAGGCACAAGGGCACTAACACGCCTAGCCAGGGTGTGTTTAAACACGCCTAGCTTGGGCGTGTTTAAACATGCCTAGGCATGGCGTGTTTGAGTGTGCCATTTTGCTAAATTTTGCCTCCACTACACCATTTTGCTAATTTTTATTTAAAAATGTTTTTTTTTATTTTTTGCCCAGTAACCCAAATACTATGGGAAAATATTCTTATTTTATTAAATTTAATATTCAATTAATTAATCCCTTAATATTAAAAATTTAGCCAATTCTGCTAAGGCTTTGCTTACCGAATGGAGAACCTTCAAGCAGCACCTGAGGTAACTGAATCTCACGGCTATTGAATTCACTATTACTGAATCCTAGGTAACCGAATTTCAAACTAGCTGAATTCTGCAAAACAACAAAGTTTTGCAAAACTTCTAACTTTCTTGTTATCAACTGATCTTCCAATAACAAAATTTCAGTAGCTTAACTCAATAGCTTTTAATGGGCCATGAGCATCATGCGCTTAACTTAGTTCCCTAACAGAGAAAATTCATTCATCTTCAGTTTATACTAGCTACTGGTTTTTACCAAATTGGACACTAAGCCCAGGCTACCGAAATTGTAAAATTCGATTGCCAACAATTGTGTATCTCAACCAGCTGACTCTGTTGTGCATATAAACAAATCTTGTTGAGTTATACAATGGAAACGTGAGAATCTCAACAAGATATTGTCAAGATACACAACATAATATATTTTTGTTGTATCATTAAGTAATAATTTGTGAAGATACATAACATAAACATGTTTATGTTGTGTTGTAAGTAGAATTGTGCAAAAAAATTCAAAAATATATAATCAATCACTAATTCATATTCAATCTAATCTAATTCACTTTTAATCTATTTAAATGATCCGGTTTCATATCAAATCTAGTTTTTTAAATATTAAATCCAATCCAAGTAATTGGATATTTGTTTGGATTTTTAACTTCAATATAATTTTTTGGACGATGATGGTTAGGATTTTTTTGCCAACTTTGGTAGAAGTTATTTTTTTGTGGATGTCATCTAGACCTATTTGCCAACGTCAATTGATGATGTTTTTAAGCCGTCATCAATTTAGACTATTTTTCGATTAATGTCGATAAGATTTTTTGTAGCCAACGTTAATCGGGACTATTTTTTGGTCAATGTCATCCAAAGTTTTTTTTGGCCGACATCAGTCGAGACTATTTTTTGGTCGACATCAGCTAAGGTTTTTTTTGTCGATGTTTGTCGGGATTATTTTTAGGTCAACATCGGATAGGTTTTTTCGCCAACATCGGCTAGGGTGTTTTTGGTCGATGTCAGAACAAGTATATTATTTTGCCAATATCAGCCAAAAAATATCATCGACCAACATCGGTCGAAAAAAACCTAGCTGATTGATGCCAAAATATTCCCTCAATTGATGTTGATCGAAAAAAACCCTAGTTAATGTCAACAAAAAATATCGCTAGCCAATGTCGGCCAAAAAAAAATCATGGCCGATGTTGGCCAACAAACCCTAGTTGACGCCAACAAAAAAATAGTCTCAACTAGTATCAACAAAAAAAAAAACCTAACCAACGTCAACCAAATAATAGTCCCGATTGATGTTGGCCAAAAAATATCAACGACCGGCTCATCGACCAAAAAAAAACCTCACCAATGTCGACCACAAAAACCTAACCAACGTCGGCCAAAAAATAATCACGATCGATGTTGATGGAAAAACCCCTAGTTGATGTTGACCAAAAAATATACCGATTGGCATTGACTAAAAACCCTAGTCAACCTCAATCAGAAAATAACCCTATCTAAGATTTACCAAAAACATCCTTGTTTGATGCCGATTGAAAATGCATTGACCGATGTCAGTCGAAATGTAGTCTTGGTTGACGTCGGTCTAAAACTACTTGGATCGATGTTAGCTGAAATTGTCCTGTTGAGGTAGGCCGAAAATATGCTAACTAAGATTGATCAAAAATAGTGTCGACCAATGTTGGTTGAAAATAACTATTAAATGGATAGGTGCTAAGTTTTCACTTTTTAGGGTTTAATTACTAAAATTTGTACTGAAAAAATTTATAACATTTAAGTGGATATGGATTGGATATGACCAAATTCATATCCACTTAAATGGATTTGATCTTGAATCCAAATTATTTTTTAAAAAATATGGATATAGATTTAAGATCCAATCCATTTAAGTAGGTATTGATTGCATATGGATTTGATTCTTAAAAATCCAATCCATGTCTACCCCTAATTGTAAGGAGTGTCAAACGTCAAAAATATTTTTGTGAAAACATATTTCTAACAAGGTGGAAGATCTTAATAGTTATTTGGAAGTGTAAATAGTAATGCCCTTCGGGGTAACATGGGTTGTCAAGGTAAAATGAAGTAGTGGCCCAATGATTTTGGGCATTTAAGAGGAAAATCTGGGAGACTTGTGTGCAGTTTGATGATAGTATTTGATCCTTAGCTAATGGGTCCTAGACAACATGTTGGTACGAGTGGTAAAAGGTTACCTTCAAAGGTCATCGATTGTAACATGTTATGTTAGAAATTTTGTGGATTTATATTCTGTAATTATTGAATGTTAAACTATTAATATAAATATAAAAATAAAACTTAGTGTTTTAATTGATATATATTAGTTATTTGAATTTATAATCTGAGTCAAAATTATGATGGGTTGGATCTTTGTTTTGTGACCAAAAGATGGGTTTTTATTCTCATCATATGGTTATAAAATTATTATCTCATTAGGCATTTGGATGACATAATATAGAGGAGTAGCATTTATGGAATTAAGGTTTTCTAGATCTCTAATACTAGATCAAAATTGCAGTAGACATATATTAAGGATTCTTCTAGTGTACATATATACATTTTAAACACTCTGTTGATTAATTTTGTGACATAAAAATGCTACAATAATGGTCCATGTTGAAGTATATCCTTTGATCCTTATCATGGTGGTGTGGAGTTAACCTTGAGGTCAACCATTCAATTGTTCCCCTTTTCTATCTGTGAAAGAGATCGGTTCCCATTAATGATGCATATAGCATACCTCATATGTTGGAGATCTCACATTGCTTCGTGATGAGACTAAAATATTATAAAACTGGAAGGCAACCTTTATTTTATAGGATTGAATTAGATTCATAATTCATATTTTAAGATGGTATTAGAGTTTATGTTAGTGATAGCTACCTCATCTTACAAGTAGGTTTTGTAGGATTGAGTTATGTTCATAACCTATATTTTAAGATCCTAGATGAACTTATGCCTGTTGTTGATTTGTTAATAAATTTCTTTATGCAATTAGTAGCCTATGCACATGATCTTCTGTAACAGTACACATACGTACATATGATCTTTTATAAGTGGTAATTTGGTATAATAGGAGTATGAAACACATGTGAACTGCAATTCTGAAGCAAATAGCTTAAACTCTAATAGTTGGGGTCAAGTTCTGATTTTCTTTCACGATGTATAGGAACAATTACTTGTGATTCATATTGTTCTGAAGCACCTTAACGATAGCTTGGACTTATCTATTAGACAATTACCATATTGTCTGGCTTCACCTATCACCGATGATGATGACATATTGTTATTGAGGAAAAGTGAACTGCTCTAACCTATCAGGAACAATATTGAGAAATTTGGCAGTGGTATAGGCTTATGGCAGAAGAGAGTTCATGATGGTGTTTTTTTTTTTTTTGTTTAACGTGTATGGAGATATATTTGTAAAAGGAAGGATATATATATTGTGTAGAGGAACTTCTTTAATATTTTAATCATTTTCATTACAAGTTTTTATGGACAAACTTGTAAACCCTTTTTCATATGACCCCCTCTCATCTAAGGTTGACATCTTTATCTTTATTACAAGTTTTTATAGACAAATTTATAAACCTTTTTTTTATGACTTCCCTCCCATCTAAGGTGATAACCCTCTTTTCAGGTTGGATATAATTATTCTCATATCAAGAATCTCTATTTATTATTAGAGTTAACATTTTAATCTTAAAAGAGAAAATAAATCCTTAATTTAGGGATAATATCTTTAAATCTAAACAACATAAGATAATATTTTTTAAATCTAAACAATATTCTAGAGATTTAAAATTAAAGATTTGACTTATTTCCCAACAGTTTAAACAACAAGAAATATATGGATTGTGTTCATATTAGGGATGGCAATATGGGCTGGGCCCGACGGGCCAGCCCGTTTAGCCCGCCAAAAAAGGTGGGTCGGGCTAAAATTTTCAGCCCATTTTGGAAAATGGGACGGGCCAACCCGGCCCTCAAAAAGGTGGGCCAAAGGCGGGCCAGAGGCGGGCCAACCTGGGGGGCCAGCCCATTTTAGACTTTTTTGTTTTTTTGTTTTTTGCTTTTTTTGGCTTTTTTCTTAAAAAAATATTTTTTTTATTTTTTTGGTGGGCTGGTCCGTTGGCCCGCCAACCCACCTTAAAATGGACCGAGCTAGGATTTTCAACCCACTTTCTAAAAGTGGGCCAGCCCGGTCCGTTTTTGGCGGTCCAGCCCATATTGTCATCCCTAGTTCATATCATAGTTACTATGATTTGGATTCTTATTTGTGTAACTATGGTTTGGATTATTATTTCATTCCAAGATGAAAAGTCTCGGGTGTTAGTTGTATGACCTAAGACTAAGAGTTTAAGATGACCTAATTCTCTCTTGTGAATAAGTTTTAGACCATAAGTATCTTTGATAGGACTCTGAGAGTTTAATAGAACCACATATTCAAAACTTAAATTCAAGATACCTATTAAGCTGAAACAATCTTAGGCTAGTTAATCTATTCTCTTGTGATTTTGGCACACAAACAGCGTGCATCCTCTACAAAACTAAATTGTAAAAATTCTCTCATCTTTGAGAGAAGCTATATGAGTAAAATTTAACTAATTTTAACTTATAAGAATTTCATTTCATTATTTTCTTCATACTTTTTTTTATTAGAAATGTTACTAGATAAACTTACTCAAACAAGTTTCGTATGCAACAAAACTCTTCCTTTGAATAATAAATATTCAACAGAGTTGCATACTCATGAATTTAACTCTTTCAATATTATTTCCTATTAGTAGTATTGAATCCATGTCCTGTACTCCTGTGTCACATTCATGTTTCCAAACTGGCAAACTGCAATCATTTCACAATCGCAATTATCTCCGCATCATTGGCATTTGTCCACAAATTTAGTAATTGCAGCACAACTGCAATGTCAGTGAAACAAATATTGTAGGCAAGCACTCTAGAGGCAAAAATGCTGGGTGAGATGGCAAAGAAAAGTACTCTCGGGTCTCTAGAGACCTAAAGAGGATTTAAAGGGTCATAAAATTTATTTCAATTTGGGCTATATATGTGTAATATATTGTTATGGACTAGTTTTATGTTAGCTGCCAATGGTCTAACACATCGTTCCTCCTTTGTCCGGGCTAGGAATCGATTGTAAAACCATAAGCAGAATTGGTTGTAACAACATAAGTGTAACACAAATCCTTGATTAAGCACTCTAGAGGCAACAATGCTAGGTGAGATAGCAATGAAAAGTAATTTCAGGTCCCAAGAGACCTAAAGGGACATCAAAAGGGTCATCAAATTTATTTCAATTTCTGCAAGTTGGATACAAAATTTGATGCAGCAAAACCAGCAGAACCCCCAATTACACTGGCCAAGGCAACCACAACCTGCAACCCCACCTCTCCAAGGTTGTCCTCAGGAACCAAGTAAACAAACAAGGGTCCAAGGATCAGCAACCCCAAGCTGAGGGTTAAGAGTGTCCCTGGAGTTCCAGGATCAGTGGCAGCAGATAGCACACCCAACTCTTCTGCCTTTGAGAGGAGTCCAAGCCTCTCGATTGTTGAGAGGGAGAACCCAAACTTCTCTGCTGCAGATAGCAAGCCTGCTTTCTCTGCTTTGCTCAACAGCTTCAGCTGCTCCATCCTTGTCAGAAGTTTTATGGGAGGCGTGGCTGTCGCGGGACTGCTCCTAGGTTGTTCCCCAAGTGGGAACACAGTTGAGTTCTGCATTGAGCACTTGGTTCAGTTATTATTGTAACAAAACACTGCTACTTAACCAGATGAAAAGAAAAACAAGTTTTCATTTAGGACAAAAATTGCATACAGTTTCTTAGGTGTTTTTGATGTTGTTTTCCGATCAGAGTTGGACTTACACTTTGGCAATGTATGTTGACCTTTAATACAAACCTTTACTATGCGGATTACTGAGATGAAACTCTAATTTTGACTAGAAAATAGCACAAAAAATAACTATGAAACTACATCTAAGTTTTGCCATTTAGTTATGTGATGCATTCATGCCATTATGCCATTTAATCGAGGTGTTCTTTCATATGTTGGAAACTATCTTGAACAAGTTCTATTTAAGAGCTTACAATCGTTACAATGTCTTTTTTAATGTAATTTTTGGTTTATAACAGGTAATTCACAATAGAGCCTGTTTTTTAAAGTGGTCAAGTTCAAACATTAGAGACAGGCTTCAGTCCTCGTAATAAACCATATGAACAGAGAGAATCATTATGTAAGCATGTTTAATAGATATAGTTATATATAGATACATATTATTACTCTGACTTACAAAAATTAAGAGCTAATACTAACCATTACAAATTTTTTTTCCATAATGTATTTTTTGGTTCATAACAGATATTTTTCTTTGTTTTTTTATGGTGCTAAAGTTTCAAACATTGAAGACAGGTTTCACTCTTCATAATAAAACAAAAAGAATCATTATGTAAGCAAGTTTAATACATAAACAGATATATAGACAGATGTTACACTGACTTGCAATATTTTAAAAGCTAATAACCATTAAACTGTAATTTTTGTTCAAATCAGCTAATTCACCACAGATCATTTTCTTTCTTTTTCCAAGTGATCAAATTCAAACTCTATAGACAGGTTTCAGTTTCACAAACCATTTGAAGAAAAAGAATAATTTGTGTAAGCGAGTTTTCTACATATATAGATATATATTACACTGACCTACAATAATTTAAGAGCTAATAACCATTACAATGTTTCCTTCTTCTCTAATTTTTTATTCAAAACAGTTAAATTCACAATACCCTTTTCATTCTTTTAGTAGTAAAGACATAATAGATAAGTGCCACACTTCATAGCAAACCATTTGAACAAAAAGAATATGTGTGTGTTGCACTGACCTTTCTAGAGCCTACAGTTTTAGAGACTGAGGGAAGAGGCTTGGGAGTGGCCATGGATTTGACAAGCATAGGTGATGAGAGAGTGGAAGATTTTTGTGTTATGGCACGAGAGGAAGAGAAGATGAAGGGTAATCCTCTGCTGTTGTTGCAAATGGATCCTGAGGCCTCCATAACCATAAACTTCTTTCTTTATCGTTACTGCTTGGTTGAGATGAACATAAGCGATGTGTGGATGATGATGGTGCATGACCAAGATCACTCATTGGATTTCCTTTGCTTCCATGTCCACGTGCCATGCAATGGTTGGTGCTCCTTTCTCCCTTCTTCTACTCAATGGAAAAAGTTTTTTCTTTAAATTTTTTTTTAACAATGGTATATACTGTGTTTTATAATTTAAAAATTTTAAATTTGTGATTGGTTGAGAGTTGTTCAGGTAATATATATTTGATTAAATGAAATTTATGTTCAGATTTTGTGTATAAAAATTTTCTTTAAATGATTCAACCATATTATGAAAATTTTATACTCAAATATAATAAATTTTATGAATTTTATTTAAGAGCCAAGCAAAAAAAAAGTTATTATTTTTTTAATGTATCTATCTCTGCACGCATGCGTATGTAAAACTTATTATTTAAACGTTTAAAATAAAAATATTTGAATATATTTTTAGTCCTTTAAATTTAGATAATTATTTTTTTAGTACTTTAAAATAAATATTTTTATTAGTCTCTCTAATTTTTTATAAGCTACTCTTAATCTCTTTTATTCGATAAATTTATGGTTTCATAATTTATGATAATTTTTGAAGGTTGAAATTTATTTTTAATTTATTTTTTCAAAAATAATTTTTAACAATTTTAAACCACTAAAATATTTGATTTGTATGATTTGGTGTCATTTTTTTTACATTCTCATTTTAAAGAAGAAAAATAAAAACATAAATGTGAAATTATCATATGTTTTATATATATTTTAACGATTTTAAATTTCATAAATCATTTTAAAAAATAAATTAAAAAATATGTTTGATGGTAAACAATTGCCACAAATTCTAACATCCATTAAGACAAATGAATGAAAAAGACTAAACTTAATTTTTTGAAAATTTGAGGGATTAATAAAATAAATTCTTTATTGTAGGACTAAAAATAATTAGTCAAATTTAAAGGATTAGAAACATATTTAAACCAAATAAAAATGTAACTTATTCAAATTCTTTTAAAAAATCTCTTTTCGTATAGGTTTTTACTTGATAAAGGAAAAGAATGGCATATAAAAAATTCATTCATGATATCTTTTCATCTATTGATCAATTTTATTTTAGACTATCGCACAAATAAATAAAATTGAGAATAGTTGAACACTACGAATTCCTGCTGTACAAATTCAATTTTAAAAAAAAATAAAAATAGAAAGATGATAATTGTTACAAAATCATCCATGTCCTCATCCGTATTGCGGAAAAGATTATACACAAATTCATGCCTCAATTTCTGTGAAAATCCGTTCACTAATACCTACCAAACGTTGTGAAAATAAGAACAATTGAACGTAAATATTTTCGGCAAAAAATTGTTGTTGGTACACGTGCACTTAGTCATCAAGAAAAATGAAGACCCCTTTGTCTTATTCAAAGAATTAATCTAACATTTACATAGTTACCTTTTACTGCCAAAATCCTATCAGTGAAAACTCATTTTTGTCATTTTGAAAAGCGTTTCATGTTTTATCATTGCTCTTTTTCGGTGGCGTCTAAAATGAACTACCCGTTTTACGGGTTCATCAGTGAACCGTGCCTTTTTCCCTACAATAGCAGGTAATTTACCGGAAGTAAATAAAATAATAATTAAATTAACAAGACAAAAAAAAAAATAATAATATTTTAATAGACAAACATAACCGCTTGAGTAGGTAACAAGTTTTAAAGTAAAAACCGCTTACTTGTTGAACCGGTAGAAGAGGGGCAGCGGCTGGAAGGTTACGGTTACGACTTTGAAGCCGTAATGTTATTTTTATGTTACTTTTAATTTTTTAATTTTTTTATGTTCATTTATTAAAAAT
>PYAF01001299.1:72806-98919 GCA_007407185.1 Glycine tomentella | reverse complement strand
TTTATTACTTTTTTTTATTTTTTTATGTTAATTTAATTAAATAATTTTTCAAAACTTAAATATTAAATAGATTAATTTTATTTTTAATTAGATTAATTTATTAAATAGATTAATTTGGTTTTTAATTTTTAAAAAACTTAATAATTAAATTAAATAATTTAAAAAAAAAACTTAAAATAAATATTTAAAAATAATTAATGTTTTCGCTGTTAATTCCTGCAACCACATAAATGGGTGGTTCACGGGTGATTAAATAACCAAAAAATTATAATTATAAAACAATTATGAAATTAATAAATATAATAAATCAATTAAATTAATATATATGGGTAATTAAAATATTTAATATTAATAAAATTATTTTAAAAAAGGTAATATAAAACTGCACCTATGACTTTAAAGTCGTAAAGGATTTCCAAGCAAAACGCACCGCTTTTTCATAAATTGCTACGTTTAACTTTTTTCATTTTTTATTATTATTTTTTTCCTTCAGGTCATCAACCGGCATTTTTCGGTCAAAATGAATGGTTCACTGATGAGTCCGTAAAAGCGGTGGTTCATGTTAGAATCGACCCTCTTTTTCTTCGAATCCTATTAGGCATTTTTCCCCTCTGGTTCATTATTGCAGTAGCGTTGAATTAAAGAGCTTTCTGTATCTATGTATGCTGGGAGTGTCTTGTCAAAATGGGATACTGAAAAGCTTTATACAGGTGGCAAAAAGATTAATACACCATTCATTTACACGAACCTGGTTTATTATTATGACCTTCACAATATTTAATAACATTTCAACTAATCGAGCTAATAAGTTAATTATGTTAAAAATTAATTAATATAAATATATATAATATTAAATTTTTTAATATATATTTAATACTCGTATAAATTTATATAATAAATTTTGTAACAATTAATTTTGATATAATAATTAAAATATTTTTTTATATATAAAAATCATAGTTTTAAATAAAAATCATAAATTTAATAAAAATTTACAGATCTAATAAAAATTATATTTGTATTTACAGGATAAATTAAAAATTATATATGTATTTACAGTTTATTAAATCTGTAAATTTTTATTAAACTTATGATTTTTATTTAAATGTGATTTTTATATGTAAAAAATACTTTAATTATTGGATAAAAATTAGTTATTACAAATTTTATTATGTAAACTTATACGTGTATTAAATATATATTAAAAATTTTATGTTATATGTATCAATATTAATTGGTTTTTAACATAATTGATTTATTAGCGCAGTTAATTTGAGTGTCATGTTAATAATGTGAAGGTTACATATTTGAAATCTACATGCAATATTATTTTAAATTATTTAGAAAAATATTTTTAACTTTAAAGTCCATACGGATTGGTCCAATCCGTATATCTTAAAAAAAAAAAACTTAGGGATTTGCAAATCTATACTTGTATAATACAAGAGTACTTTGGTCATTTAAAAAAATTGGAATGATGTATTAGTTTTTTTATAAAGTTTTTCCCAATGGGTTACTGGGATGTGGGCTGTGCTAGTTCGAGTTTGCAGGTTACAAAGAGCCTGACCAAAAAGTATGGGCCTATGTTGTTCATCTCTTTTTTTTATTCTTCACATCCCATTTTTTTGTATTTTTTATATTTCTAAATTATCTATCTTCCTTTTCACTTTCGTACTCTTACTTTTTCACAGGAACTAGTTTTCATAATATAATTATGTTCTAATAATATATCACGAAACTTATTTCCTTTAATATTAATGTTTTTATACATTATGAAAGTTAGTTTTCATAAAAAGATAATTTAAAAATAGACAAAAATTGCGAAGAGCAAATTAAAAGAGAGATATAAATAACATCTCCTAAAGTCTAGATTTAACTCCGGTTTTTAAAATGAGTTTTAGGGGAATTTTTGTTTTGTTTGTGTAGATTGAGCTAAGAAAAACAAAAAGAATTCAGGTTTAATTTAGGTTTAATATTTAAAATTCGAAACCTACATTTTGAGTTAGTCTAACTTATTTTGTCATTTCTAGTTTTTATTTTATTTTTGTGAAGGGAATGAGCCGCGTAACTCAAAACTAGAGCCATGCTTTTTTTTTTTTGTCCTTTTTCTAATGGGCTCTAATATTAGCATAGAATACATATTATGTCTATATGTTTCCATTCACACAATAAGTAGCAGTTTTTAATTTTTATTTTGACGTTTGGATTTCATTTCAACTTTATTGTTTAGGAATACTGAAAATCGAAGGGTTCATTTTATTAATGGTAATTAAAAGAAAATGATTTTATTGAAAATTGTACAGACAAAGAAAAAAAAGTAATAAATAGATTAAATATAATAGTAATTTTACAAAATTAACCTTATATTATCATGAATTTGTTCATAGATATTGTTTTTCATCATTAATTTTATAAGAGATATAAATAAAAAAAATAATTAATGTTATGTTAAAAGTAAGGGTGTTTATGCATCAAATTTGATTAAGTTTGGCAAACTCATTACCTAACCCAATCAAAATTTTACGAGTTGGATTGGATCGAATTTGTGTAATTTTATTGACAAATCCGATCCAAATCAACCTTATCATAAACGAGCTAGGTCAGGTTGGGTTAATCAAGTCTAAATATTTAAAATTATTTTTTATTTTATAAAAATTTAAAAATTTTAGAACAATAATTTATTTAGATAGAAATAATATTTGACTAATAGAATTAATAATTTTAATGTTAATACAATTTTTTTATTTAGATAGAAATAAAATATTGTATTAGCATAAGAAACATAGACAAAATTATGATAGAGATAAAACCACCAGCTTTAAAAAGAAAAAAAAAATCATTGGTAGTTTAATTTAATAATTTAATAAACTATCTTAGCTAAAAATTAATATATTTTGTATTTAATAATTAATTTATATAATAATAAATTTAATTATTTGTTATGAGTTGGGTCGGGTTCAAAAAATAGAACCTATTATTTGATCAGTACATAGTTTGAACAGGTTGGTTTAGGTTTGATCCAAACTCTAAAAAAATCTAAATCATAATATTTGGATTGCTTCATGTTCACAGATTACCCGTATCCGTGATTACTTTTATTGTAAATCTAAAATGACATTTTTTTATACGAAAATCAAATGTGACAGAGGAAAGTAATTATTTTTCAAAAGTTATTTTTTTACCAATGAATATATCTTATTTTATTGATAGCTCAATAAAATGCACTCATTTTTATGGAAATATGAGTATATATCATTAATATACCTTATAATTAATTATTAATTAGGAGTAAAAAATTAGCAATAAAATAGCTATATATTTTTTACAATTAGAACGAAGAAAATATTATTTTTCTTATATATAGAATTGGAATAGTATTTTTATCCGTGTTTGAGAGAACTTGAAAGAAAGAATGACGAAAAGTCATTAAAAATGAAGAGTTTCCATTTTTTTATTGGACAAGTGTTCAATTTTTTTTCAAGGATTAACAAAGCCTGACTTTTGACAAATTTGCCCGGCTTTGAATTGATTAAGCACCTATTGGATGCACGATATTTTGTTTAAAGGATATGAGTATGATAATGTTTTGGGACACAAGCTTCATCCTTTTGTTATATTGGTCAAATGTTTTAATGGAGAGAATCAAAATTGAAGTCACTTCATAATTTTGATGGCAAAAATTGATCACAGTAGTTAGGCACTACTAAGTTCTAATATCCCTAACCATAGTTCCTAACCATTAATTACATATGACATAGGTAAGTCACAGTTTTCAAGCCGATTAAATTACAAGGCCACATGCTAGTCAAATTACCTTTTCAATAATAAGTTTAACATCACTGTCTAGGGGCGTTCATCAATCGATCCAAACCGATGTAAACCGCGGTGACCGAACCAGAAAATCGATAACCAAAACAACCAAAAATCGAAAACCAAAAAAAACCGAAAATTTTCACCGGATTGGATCGGTTTTCGGATTGGCTGGTAAAAATTGATCCAATCCAATTACTTACTTAAGCTTTTTAGTTTTACATTTAAGTTATGAGTTCAATTTGAAAATTAGAAAATTGTGTTTGTTTTTGTCCAATGAACATGTTTGCAATATGGTTTCATTGCTCTTTATTTTGTCCAATGAAAATTAGAAAATAGTATTTGCTTTTGTCCAATAAATGTGTTTGTTTATGCTAGATACTCCTTATTTTGATAAAAATAAGTCTCTAAGTTTTATTTTTAGACATTTTAAAAAATCGAAAACCGATCCATTCCAAACTGAAAAAAATTGAATTGGATTGGATTGGATTTGAAAAAAAAATCAAACCGAATGGATGATCAAATAACCAAACCGAAGGAATTGGATCGGATAATTTTTTACTTCAAAATCGATCCAATCCAGACCACAAATACCCCTATCACTGTCTACTTATAAAAAAACTATTCCTTTGATCCCACTTCTTTTTTCTTTGATGAAAAAAAAAATCGTAAACTTAGAAAAAAATTCATCGATTACAATTTTAACCTTTGAAAAACATTTCAAATTAACTAATTTCTACCTTTTCAATAACATATTTAGATATCTATTTTAATTTTATTCTCTAATATATATTATTATCTCTAAAGATTTAATAATACATTTATTAAAATTCACTAAGAGAACAAAAATATTTTAATAAAATTGTTACATAATAAATACAATTTCTTTTGAAATACTTGTTTTTCTAATCATTGTGCAAAATTTTTAAACATCCATTATTTTAAAATAGAACAAGTATAAAAAATGTAAAGTACAAAATGATTAATCCTATTTTCAAAATCATTTAATATCCTAATAGGACTCTAGTTTTTCCATAATTAACTTAAAAAAGAGTAAATAAACTCACTAAATTTAATAATACAACAATTAATACAAAATCATAAACATTAAAAATATTATAATCCACACACACATATATATAAAATAAAAGATTGCTAACATAATTTTACTCTTTTTTGAATTGGAGAATGATATATTAGTATTGTACACCAAAATATTTAGGAAAAACAAACTTTTTTAAAAATTTAATTTATTTATTTCAGGTTATTAAAGTAATTTTATACAGTTAATTAAAAATAAAAAATCTCAATTCTCTCTCCTCCATAATTCACGTATCCTATTCCTCTCTCCTCCGTATGTGTATCCCATTTCTCCCACCTGGCCACCATGGACATAAACTCCACTGTCTGGTCTGCCTGCATCAGCATCGTCTCCGTTGCCGCTCATCAACGTGAAGATCGACGCCGAACTGTGTGTTGTGGTCGCGGTGACGACTGTCAATGTGGTGTTGGACCCAAATTCAGAGTCGCTCTGGTGGAGCACGCTGTTGCAGCGCGAAAATTTCGTTGACAGAGGATGGAGGTTCCGAGTTTATTGTCGTTGGTTGCACATCCAGTGTGCGGTGGAAAAGTATATGAATGAAAAAACGAAGAGGGAATAGAAGCTTCTGACTGTATAGAGTCGGAAGCGACACAAACTGAATGGGCAGCGATTGCACCCGCTGGTTGCGGAGGTAAACCTGCGGGTGAGAGTAGAGAGAGTGCAAGTAAAGGCTATGACTTGTGAAGGAGCATAGAACAGTTGATAGATGAAAGAATCAAGAACAATCAATGGTGAGTGCCAAATTTTGCTGCCAAATTGCAGGGATACTCAGGAACTCACGGTGGATGGAGCTTGAAGATGCGGTAACAGAGGAGAGAGGAAATGTTTTTTTATTATAAAAGATTAAATAATTGAATGAATACAGTATCTTTGAATAAATGAATAATTTTATTTTCTAGATTCCTATTTAAAAAAAAACTGAATCATTAAATTTAATATATATTTATACTTATCAACAGTTATTATTTTAATAGGTTTAAGATAATTGTTTTATTAAGGATGATCTTTTTAATACTTTAAAATAATTGTTTTATCAATAATTATCTTTTTAATAATTTCTTTTTTTTAACTAATTATCTTTATGTCTTTTATTTATTAAATTAAATAATATTTGTTTAAATGAGTTACAATTATAAATCTTATCAGATGAATTTCGCACGAGAATCCGTCCTTATAAAAATAGAATGATTGTAAGGTATGTATTTCAACCTTACTTCACATTGTCCTGTCACGAGCAAATGCTTCTAATATTCAGTTATCCGGGAAGCACAATCCTATACTTTTACAAATTTAATCCCTGTGATTGATGTTCTAAACTGTCCAACTATCGCCACTAAGGGAATATGAGAATTCTACTATTTTATTTAACAATCCTGATAATTTGAAAATATAAAATATAAATTGTACATGTGATAAAATAAATGCTACTTTAGGTATGAATTTTCCTTTTTTAGTACAGTACTATATCAATTTTGCTTTTATCACGAGTTAATGAGCAGAATGGGGTTAACGTAGATGCTTAATTGTTCAGGAATGCATCTCTTCGTATAAGATTTTGACATGATTTTATTGCGTAAAAGCTGTGTTCATTTTTTTGCCTTTAACTGAAAAATTAATGGGGTTAACGTAGATGATTCATTGTTCTGGAATGCATCTCTTCATATAAGATTTTGATATGATTTTATTGCGTAAAAGCTGTTTTCATTTTTTTTTCTTTAACTGAAAAATTAGTTAGAAACTGAAAAATCAATTAAAAGCTGAAAAATTAACTTATAACTTAAGAGTTTTAAAAAAATTAGTTTTTTAATTTATTAAATTATAAATATTTTTTAAAGTTAGTTGTTGAAGTAGATAAAAAATATAAAATGACAAGATAATAAAATTAAGATTTATTTAAAAAAATTAATAAAAAAATTAGATAAATATATTTAGGATAAAAAAGAAATAAAATATAAAAAATCGAAAGTTAACATTTTAAATAATGTTACTTAAAATAGTATTTCAAAAACCAAAGAAACACTTATTTATCAAACAGTTAAAAAAGTTTTTGAGGTAATAAAAAAGTTAAAAATTAAATAAAATATGTCTAGTGAAATATAACTTAAATACGATGGGATTTTATTAGGATTGTAAAAATCTATATAAAAAAAAACAAATTGGTACAAAAGTTTTCAGTTGTCTCGGTCATGTAAAATTACATGAGAGGATTTATTTTCCTCTTCTTTTTTTATTGAAAAAAAGTAATTACTCTTATCATTTGATTGATACCCTTAAAAGGTGAAACTATGCAAAACACAATCCTACAGGAGGTCTTAAAAATAAAAAATAGAAAAGCCTTATTTTAATGAAGAAAACATGAATATAAAGGAGCTTTTGGATCATTTAATTTTAGGAATTTCTAGTTTCCTTTCATATTTCAAATCCTAGGATTCAAAAACACTTTATTCAATTTTCTTCTAACTTAAAAGTAGTTTTTTTAGTTTAAAACATAGAAAATCATCAAGTAATTTTGACTCTTATTTTTAATTTTATTAAAAGTTTTTAAATTCCCCCCAAAAAATAAAGTCTTTATTTTACGGTAAATTAAGTCAAATAACCTAGAATTAGTTTTTTATCAAAAAAAAAAGAAAAAGAAAATCATACTCGTTATTAAAGTATTCTGTACCAAAAAGAAAGTCATTGAAGGTATTAGTTTACTATATATTGATTCCATGAGAACATGTCAAGATTGAGTTTTTCATATAAAACTCATTTCTAACTTTTTAATCCTCAAATATTTAGATAGTAGTCCAACTAGTTTTATAGTTCTATTGATTTCCCCAAACTCTTTTTCATTAACACTTATAAATTGGTTCCTCCTTATTTAATTACCATTCTGTGGATCTTCTATTGAGAGACTTTTACCTACTTGACTACATCTTTAAACGTGCCAAATGACAAAGGAATATTAACATAATCGAACCGCTGTTGTTGTTAACACGCCACAGAAATTGTGTGACCTTGCACACTTGTGCATGTGTTTTAGTGTGCCATCTAAAAATAATTTTCTATGGAATCCCTGGACCCTAGATTGTTTCTGTTGATCCATTTATCTACCCAGAGTGCTATCAAACTAACCTATTATGTTACATTGTTAATCAGAAAATTTGTGTCTGATTTCCCAACTATGAAGTACAGGTGCTTGATACTAAACAATCAAGGTGATTTAGACAATAAAATGGTTTTGGTAGAAGCCAAGAGAGACTCTACGATCAGATGGTGACCTAATGCGTTCTAATTAACAGCATGAGAAGCAAGAAAACCATGATTTGTTCTGAGAAGCATTTGGGGTTGACTTGGGGTTCTGAGCTGCTGCATCTGGTGTCGGTCGAATGTTCTGCTGCTCTGGCTGTTTCTGCCGCTTTCTCTTCTCTTCACCATGATTTGATGAAAGAGGTTTGTCTCCATCTGCCAATCTTCACATTACACAAACAATTCAATTATGTGCTCAAGAAACTTAGCATCAAGTTATGCTTTAGCCGCCATCAAAAAGCATCATCATCCCAGTAATTTTGGTCTGGTGATAATAAGATTTAGGTTTAAATATGTTTTTAGTTCCTGACAGTCTGTGTTTTTTTTAATTTTGATTCTTGTAAGTTTTTCTGTTCATTTTTAGTTCATGTAAATTTGCACTTTTTAGTTTTGGTCCCTATAAGATATTTTATTCATTTTTTGTATGTGCAAGTCTGCATATTTTCAATTTTAGTCCTTTTAAGATTATTTTTTTTCATTTTTAATCCCATAAATATACACTTACATGGACTAAATTGGGAAAAATGTATACTTATAGGAACTAAAAATGAACAAAAAATTCTACGAGGACCAAAATTGAATAGGCACAAACTTATAGAAACTAAAAATGAACAAAAAACTTAAAAAAAAAACTAAAATTAGAAAAACACAAATTTACATGAACTAAAGACATATTTGAGCTTAAGATTTATTTCTTAATTCAATGTTTATCTATTCACATTCTCTATTTCATGTGTTACAGTTCTTATATTATGAATTCAAGGGCCACATTTTACACTTTCCAGATCAAAATTATTCACATTGGTATAAACAAAACTATACCAGAATCAATTTCCAAAAACATATATACTAGTCTTTGGGTTATGCTAATATGCCTTTGGAGCTATCGTGACTAGCATTGAGGGACCCAAAATGACGATAGCTCTATGAAAAATCTAGAAACAAATGTGTGTTGCTTTGCCTTCAATGTGGAAAATCTGAATTGATTTGGGCAAAAGTGAAGTTAAACCAAACATGCTATTAGTATATCATATTGGTATAGCATGTTTGGTCTGACTCCACTATTGCTAAAACCAATTCAGATTTTCCATGTGAAGGCAAAGCGAAGCAGAGTTGCTTGTAATTTTTCATGATGCCACACCACCGTGATTTTGGATCTCTCACTGCCAATCTAAACACAAATAGAATAGTTAATAAAACAAGCATGCATTTTTACATATAAAAGTAGCTAGAGCTTACACATTAAACGCAAAGGATTTGGTACTCCCATCTGATTGCTGAGAATGAGCATTAGAAGTACAACGCATATTGGAAGGTGTTGCCCCGCCATCAGGTATCAAATCTCCTTTGCTTACACTGTCTCTTTTTATACTGTTTTCCATTATAACCTCTCTCATTGTCTCAGCAGCTTTTTGTTCAGTTACTCTTGAACCTTCATGTTGTTTTGCAGTGCTTTGGCTGATATCATTGAATTTTGTTGCTGGAGGTTGAGGTTGGGATTGAGGTTGGGGTTGGGATTGAGGTGGGAATGGGGGCTGAATGCTTGGAGGAAATGCGCCAGACGAGTTCATGTCACCGGGTCTGTCCATGTCACCAGATTTGCTCATCCAAGCCATGTCATTCGAGAAACTCATATTTCCCATTTGAATGCTGAACAATGATTCATTAGAGGCGGTGCTCCATTGGGTGTTTGATTTTGATTTGTGTCTATCAAACACATGTGATGGAAACCTATAGTTTGAAGAAGTTGTAGGATTCTCTGGACTCTCCATTACCTGCAGTGGAGGATTTTGCTTTTCTGAGCCGTTGCTTGTGCCAGGAGCAACACCTGCTGATGAGTATAGTCCTGCACCATCACTACCTTGTCCATGTTTTGGATAAGAGCTGAGTGGGATATCATCATTACTGAATTCTGAAGCAAACTTCACATCCTTTCCCCGTTTTTGAGGTGCTTTAGTTGCTGCATTTGCAGAATTATGCATGTAGTCTTGAGTTGAAGATTCAGAACCTGGGGAAAATGATGAAACTGATGAGCCTGACTTGTTATCTGTTACTGAATTGCTACTAGCCTTGCTATGATGTCCTTGTTCTGTAACTGAAAAGGTTTGATGCGGTTCGACACTTGTTGGGATAGTAGTAGCACCTCCATGGTTCTTAGAAGTTGGATCAGCTTGTTGTTGGTTTTGTGCTGATTCCAATGTGAACAAGGGGTCTAATTGTTGGCTTGAAGAGGGAACATGAGTTTCACCATGTGTGTTAGTGGCTGCATTTGCAGAATTATGAATGTGGTCTTGAGTTGAAGATTCAGAAGCTGGGGAAAATGATGAAACTGATGAGCCTGACTTGTTATCTGTTACTGAATTGCTACTAGCCTTGCTATGATGTCCTTGTTCTGTAACTGAAAAGGTATGATGCGGTTCGATGCTTGTTGGGATAGTAGTAGCACCTCCACGGTTCTTAGAAGTTGGATCAGCTTGTTGTTGGTTTTGTGCTGATTCCAATGTGAACAAGGGGTCTAATTGTTGGCTTGAAGAGGGAACATGAGTTTCACCATGTGTGTTAGTGGCTGCATTTGCAGAAGTATGCATGTGGTCTTGAGCTGAAGATTCAGAAGCTGGGGAAAATGATGACACTGTTACTGAATTGCTACTAGCCTTGCTATGATGTCCTTGTTTTGTAACTGAAAAGGTATGATGCGCTTCGACACTTGTTGGGATAGTAGTAGCACCTCCATGGTTCATAGATGTGGCATCAGCTTCTTGTTGGTTTTGTACTGATTCCAATGTGAACAAGGGGTCTAATTGTTGGCTTGAAGAGGGAACATGAGTTTCACCATGTGTGTAAGTAGGATGTGTCCGTGCTTCACTACTAGGCACGATCCAATGACCTTCCTCCGGTGATGGTAGTCTATGATGTGATTCACTGCCATGATCATGTTGTTCATCAACTTTCACCAAGTCAGCTTCACCAACATTAGTATTCTTTCTCGTTTCACTTGTGGGAGGCACTTTGAAGGGATTCTCTTGTGATGATTCATTTGTGGATGGTGCCAATGATGAATGGGGGCCTAGCATACCTTCAGCAGGAAAGGCACTTTCACTATTGTTAGTCATGCCACCTTTTTCTTGTTGCATGGCAGGAAAAGAATGTAGATGGTCATGCTTCTTTTCAGATTCAGATGCACCAACATGTTTAGTGTTGGTGGTGGCATTACTCATCACTAGGAAGGGGTTTTGTGATGATGAAGAGGGGGCTGTGTTATTTTCCAATGGAGAAGGATTAGCTTCACCAAAAGGATTAGAAGAATGTGCTTCCACATGGCTATCAATTGGCCTTCCGTCACCCTTTTCTGCCACTAAATGTTTGTTATGCAATTCAGACAGTGAGTATGTTTGGTCACGTGTAGGAGAGGTTGCACCAAAAGGTCTTGGATGAGTTGTAGTGGTTGTTGCATTTGGCATAAGGTCAAAGTGATCTTGTGATTTCAACTCTGATGAAAAGGGTGAAGAGGAGGGTGCTTGTTTCTTTTCATTGTTAAAATGTTCTCCTTCACCTGAATTTGTAGAAGGACTAGTTCTCATATCAACACTAGATCCACTGTTACTTATGGATTCCATCAGCCAACAATGTCAAGTAATATTCATTCAGGGTCTGGATATTCTGTAAAAGCAGAATCTCAAATGAAAAACCATATCTGAAAGAAACAAGGATTTGATTCACTAACTTTATAAAACCCACTATAAGGCCTAGATGCTTGTTTAATTAAAGCTGAAAACAAAATTGTCAGTCACTTGAAAATGAGAGATCACATAGATATCTGACTCCTAGCAATTCACTTTAGGAAGAAAAAAATAACAGTAAGCAATTTCAGTTGTGTGCATATGTATGACAAATCATAGATATATTGGAATTTTAATAGTTACTTTTTTTATGAAGATTAATATTACTTTAACTGCCCTCATTCTAGAGGAGTTAAATCTCTACTAGAAAGCACATGTGGTTTCCCTGATCAAACTAGAAGTTACCAAGGAACCATGCATAACACTGAATAGGGAGCTATGCATAGCACTGAATAGGGAGCTGCCGAATACACCAGTTACACCTAACATGTGAAATGGATGCATAAGAATATTATGACAGCAGCAATGTTATCCTTCAAATATTGGTGGGGCAGATACATGAATCAACCGTGCCATTAGGCTATATTATAAGTTTAATTTTTAATAAATCCAAATAGAGTTCCACCCCGTAATATGTAACATAACAAAGGTGTTAGGTGCCTTGCATGCACAAAATTACAAATCTTCATGTTTGTTTCAAGTGTGCATTATTTTGATTCAAACAGAATCAGATACTATCTCTATTAATATATTTTAAAAGAAAAATGTAATTCTCACAGTTCTTCAATATAGAGGCCCCTATCTATCATAAAAAAACGTTCCTGAAACGGTAGTGCATGATATTTAATCATTACGTCGATTTATTTTATTGAAGAAGGCCGGCAAATTCAACCTACCAAATATTAAAAAGAAAAGGAGAAACTATATATAAAAACTAACTGCATTATCATGATGTACATGACACAAATTGAAAATGTACTAATAACCATATACTATATAACATAATAGATGATGAAAATAATGGCAGTCAAACAACTCAATTAAACACATTTTATAATAATTGAAACAAAGGATTTATAAAGAGATATTGCATTTCAAAAGATTCAATAAAAATAATGTACCCAGAAAAAAGGACATATACAATGAAAAGTAATGTGCCCAAATGATCCAGTTGCCTGCTCCTGCTATTTACTAGGCCTCTGATGACATTATCTGAATCACAACAATGTACTAACAAAGATGCAGGAAATCCAGAAAAAGGGCCAAAAAGTTTGAAGAAAGTGAGCAGAGAGAAAAAGAGAGAGAAGATGCAACAAGAAAGGGTTAAATAAAGGAGAAGGAATTGCACAAGTTTAGCCAATTAGCCGTTTCAATCTCTGGTATTTTCCTCCACTCACAAACTTCCGCTGCCATGCGCACTAATGGTCAATTAATCTAAACAAAAGGTAAAAAAATCGAAGTTATACAAAACTTTATAAGTTTTGAGTTTTGAGATTAATTTTAAAAAATTTCATGAGTTTAGTTATACAAAGATTTTTAGATTTTTATAGTAATTATTATAGAAGTTAAAACATATGTATCATATACGTGAATATGTAATTAAACAACAGTACATTCAAATTAATTTTTATAATACATACACCAAGAATGAATTCGATCAAAAAAGGATGTTTGGAAATTACTTTTGCAAAAGGATTAAAACTTTTGTTTTTATTTTCCTTTTATTTTTATCTATTTGATCTATATTTAAACGTGTAACACAATAACTTCAACTGCAAGACAAATATGTGCTAAATTGATTCTTAAAAAGACTCAATTATTTATAATATTGAGTTTGAGTATTAGATATGAATTATATTAAATATTTTAAAAAAAGAGCTTTATTATTCATAATTGTCCTGTTTGACTTAAGATTGCCCTTTTTTTTTTTTCTCTCGGTTGACTCAAGAATCAAGATTGTCTCTGATTGTTTGTATAAAAAAGACTAATTAAGTATATTAAATTTTTTATTGTTTTATAATATCATAAATTAAATATTTTATTAGTTTCTACCCAAAAGTATTATTATTTTGTACTATGATTGTTAGTTGGTTCACTTTCTTTCCTAGATACAAGAGAGAGGTATAAAAAATTAATTGTTGTAATGTTTTGACTTTTGAATATAAATTAATATGATTATAATTTAATTTAATTTTAATCAAAATATTATTTATTTTCCATTGATTACAAATATAAAAATATAAAGTATATATATAAAAAATATTATATTAGAGGAAAAATAAAAAATGAATTGAACACAATGAAAGATATATACAATAAAAAGATAAATAAAGTAAAACAAAATGTTAAAAAAAGATTAAATCTATAATTTTTAGATTGATAGTAATAGTAACCAAAATTGTAAGGGAGATAGGAAAAATTACACACACTCACATTTATTCATAAGCAATGGGATTACATCATATTAATATATAAATATGCATATATTATCTTAAACCGCCTACAATATATTTACCAGTATACAATATCACACGTACCGTGGGGGCTTTACCTTGTGCCCCTAACCCGTTTCATAACCTAGCAACAGGTAGTCCATACACTCCGCTCATACATTTGCTTTGCCCATAAAATATGAGACATGTACAACAATCTCTAACTTGACAAATATTCAGCCCGGTGGAAGATAAATAGCAAATCCACATTGGTCTCCTGGGTTTGGGGTCATGTCACGTCTAGCACTAAGCAACATTCAACAAGGCTTGAACTTTCCAGTTGTGGTTGTCTTGGTTAACATATCAGCTGCATTTTAAATCTTCCTAAGCAAAACCTGACTAGATGTCATCAATTCCCTAATTATGTGGAACCTCAAATCAATATGCTTGGTTCTAGCATGATACACCTAATTCTTTTCCAATTGATAGCACTCTGACTATTACATTGCAATTGAACTCCACCTTGCTCAATGCCTAGCTCCTTCACTAGCCATGCTAACCACACAAATTTCTTGCTAGCCTATACTACTTCCATGTACTCCGCTTCAGTTGTTGACATTGCCGCAAGAGACTAAAATATGGACTTCCAACAAACAAGCCCACCTCCAAAAGTAAAGACATACCCTGTTGTAGACCTTCTATCATTTAAATCACTAGCATAGTCAGAATCCACATATCCCACAATTGAAGGATCATTTTGCTGACTACCAAACATAATACCATTTTTCTATTTGATAATAAAAAGAGACAACATAAAAAAATAATTTATAAATATAAAAAAATTATTTAATAAATATCAAACACATATGTCTTTAATCTCATAGGAGATAGAGACATCTTAGACAAATCTATCTCTTTATCCCTTAAATGCATGGTGTTGCTTTTCCGAATATTTGGAATGGGCTAAGGTTATAATAGGCCCAATGAGACTTAGTCAAAGAATGTTGTTGAGTCAGTTACGATAGTGAGGAGATGGTGGTAACCGTTTGAGGCCACGATTGTCAATATTCCGAGATTCTCGGTGTATTCAGTAGGTACGGTTTACTTCTGGATTCTCAGGTTAGTGTCCTATAAATACAAGCATCCTCCACGAAGAAAGGTACACACATACACTGACTCTCTCTTTTCTATTCACACAGAGCACACACCCCACGTCCAATTGTGGTTTCGTGTTCATTGTGATCTTCTTCTCTGAGGTGTTTGTTTCACCATAAGCATTCTCAGAGAGAGAGAGAGTTCGATCCCATATTAATTACCCAACAATCCTTGTTGGACATTTCTGTTCATCACGAACGAAACATTGGCGCCGTCAGTGGGGATCGTTAAAATTCGATTCCCACCATGGTAAACACAAGAAGTCACTAGAACGAAGAACCACCCGCGGCGGGACCACCACATACAGTCCGGGTGGAAGATGCGGTTTCAGATACCGCCTCATCACCAGCACCGCTAGAAGTAGGCACGCCGGGTAACCTGCTGCCCGCGCCTGTTGAGATGGAGCAGGAACCGATTCAGTGCTTTATTAATAAGGCACTAGAATCCATTTTGTCTCGGATTGAGCGGCTCGAATGAAGACATGCCCTTCAACGCCAGGAGGACATGAATAGTCTGATCGTGCAACTTGAGGAGCGTTGCACGAGATGGAAACATGATGAAGAGCACCGTCTACAGCACATGGAACAACGCATTGGGTGCATGGAGAATCCGACTCGGGGACAATCGTCTTTCCCCGGAGCAATTGGGGCAAGATACCCGAATACTCATCAGCAACGAGAGCACGAGGCAAACGTCGGCACACCGGAGTAGCATGTTCACGTGGAACTCGGGGCACCCTCTCGCCGGCCCACGAGAGTAGGAGACACGCCGGAGCAGCATGAACATCACGACGCCCCGGTTGAGATTCCATATCAGGCTAACGAAACAAGGGTGAGCCAAGCAAAACTTTTGCAGAATTAGGATTATCGGTACGGGACGGGGTCCGAGGTGTACAGAAGAAAATACCGACGCGGCCAACACAATAATAGCCCGTTTGTAGACGAGATTGTGAACGCCCAGTTTATAGAAGATTTTGATGGAACGTTCCTGTCCAAATACGACGGAAGTCAGGACCCGCAAGTGCATATTGACGAGTTCGACATGCAAATGTGCGTCCGGGGTATCGATGAACTCGATTATTTCTCGAATCTTTGTCACCACTTTGACCGGAGCGGCACAGATGGTTTCGTACACTTCCACCCCGGTCCATCCGTAATTTCGAGGACTTCGGCCAAAAATTCCTGCTTAACTTCGCGACGAGTAAGAAACAGCCCAAATCCGAGTTCGCTCTGGCGAAAATCTGCCAACAACCGGGGGAAACGCTGCAAAGCTATCTGGATCAATTCAAGGAAGCTGCATTGCAGGTACAAGGTTTGGAAGAAAAGGTGCACGTACATTTGCTGTTGGTCGGACTCAATGGATCGCCCCGATTGGCCAAATCCATTTACAAGGACCCGATCAAGACCTTGCTGGAATTTAGAGTCTGATCAAAGAAATATTTGGAGTTGGAGCAGATGGAGATCGCTAATGCGATGCCCAAGAGGAAGCATTCTCCTTCGCGGCACCACCAACATCCCGGCAATGTACACCCCGTCAGAAATAACGACGCCGCGCCCAAACGGTTCGATACCAAATATGATAAGTATACCCCGCTAAACACTTCTCGGGCCCAAGTGTGGAGAGAAGTCGCGCTTACGGAGATGAAGAAAGTTGATCATCCTCGGCCAGTGTTCAAGAAAGCCGGCCTCAATTACTCTCGATTTTGTGAATTCCACAACGGACCGGGGCACACGATCGACCAGTGCTGGGATCTGAGAGACGCCATTGAAAAATTCATCCGAGAAGGTAAATTACTTCGATACATCATTAAGACGCAAGGGCAACGAGGCAAGCGAAAAGCCGATCAAACTAACGAGCAGAAAGACCGGGATGAAAAGAAAGGCAAGCATGACGACGACAAGTTTCTGGAGCCGGAATTCGAGTGCAACATGATTTCGGGGGCAATGGGAGGAGGAGGCGACACGGCTAACCAATGTCGGAAATACCTTAGAGAAGTCCTCACAGTAAGGGAACAAACCAAATTCAAGGAACGAAGTGATAAACCGAGCTTCCCATACTCTTCTTCACCAAGGAAGACATGAAAGACGTGATCCCCGGTCATGAGGACGGTTTGGTGATTACAGGGACTATAGCCAATTGCCGAGTTAAGCGTATGTTTATTGATAATGGCAGTTCAGCCGACATCATATCCTGGACTGCTATCAAAAGAATGAATCTGGACGAGGAAGACTTGAAACCATGCAGGACGATGTTGACAGGGTTCAATGGAGAGAATACTGCCATCAAAGGATCAATCGTGTTACGATTGACATTAGGAACAAAGGACGCCTTCAAGTCGGAAAGGGTGAAATTTGTGGTAGCCGAATTTCCCCTACTGTACAACGTTATCCTCGGCAGGCCGACGATCCACAAGTGGGATATATTAATGTCCACCAAACACCAGAAATTAAAGATGATAGGCGGCAACTGCAAAGTAGTGACTGTTTGTGGAGATCAAAAAGAATCTCGTCAGTGTTACTTCAACATGGTGAGGGGACTAGAGGCTGGTCCGTCTGACAACCATGGAAACCAAGCAGAATCAGCCAGCGAGAAAGAAGAAGACAAGCCCATCAAACTGGTGGAACTCGACATCAGAGACGAGGTTGAAGAGTGGAGGCCGGAACCAGTAGATGAGCTCGGAGAAGTACAAATCGGACTTCAAGCTTCTCAGATCACGAAGATAGGGGCTACTGACCCGGCTGCCAGAACGGAATTGCTAGAATGCCTCCGTCGAAACCGAGATGTTTTAGCATGGACAGCCTCGGAAATCCCTGGGATAAGCTCGAATTTCTATTCTCACAAGTTATCCATGTACCCCAGATCAAAACCAGTGGAACAGAAAAAGAGGAACCTCGGCCCAGAACAAAAACAAGCCCTCGACAAGTATATCAGAGAATTACTGGAGGTCGGCTTCATACAAGAGATCCAGTATACCACGTGGTTGTCCAATGTTGTTATGGTCAAAAAGACTAACGGATAATGGAGGGTCTGCGTCGACTATACGGACGTCAACAAAGTATGCCCTAAAGATTCCTACCCGATGCCCAGCATTGATCAGCTAGTTGATAGTTCTTCCGGGTTCAAAACCCTGTCATTTATGGACGCTTATTCCGGGTATAACCAAATCCCCATGAACCCCGAAGACCGGGATAAAACGGCATTCAGGGGAGGCGAGGCCAATTATTGCTACAATGTGATGCCCTTCGGACTAAAGAATGCTAGAGCCACATATCTGGGAACAAGGTCTTTGCCAAGCAGCTCGGCCGAAATGTCGAGGTCTATATCGAGACATGATCGTCAAGACGAATTCAAGCGGGAATCATATCTCAGACCTAGAAGAAACTTTTCATAGGTTGAGAGACCATAACATCCGACTGAACCCCCTCAAGTGCGCTTTTGGGGTAACCGCGAGCAAATTCCTTGGGTTTATGTTGACCAGCCGAGGAATAGAAGTCAACCTGGATAAGTGTCGGGCAGTATTAAACATGAAACTCCCGAAAAGTAAAAGAGAAGTTCAGCAGTTAACCGGCCGATTGGCCGCGCTAACCCCTTTTCTCCCAAAGTCGGGGGACAAGGCTCTTCCTTTCTTCAAGTTACTGAAGAAGGGTGCCACCATCGGCTGGAGCCCAGAATGTGAGGCAGCCTTCCAGGAGATTAAGAAATGTTTGGCCTCGCCACCAGTGCTGTCCAAACCCTAGCCCGGTGAAACATTGGTTTTATATTTGTCGGTGGGACAAGACACAATGAGTGCAGTTTTAGTCAGGGAATCCGGCAAGACCCAATTTTCGGTATACTTTGTCAGTCGAGCTCTCAAGAATTCCGAGTTAAGGTACCAGAAGTTGGAGAAAGTGGCTTTCGCACTACTGGTAGCCACTAAACGACTCCAAACCATATTTTCAGAGCCACACCATTGTCGTACGTATCGATCAACCAATCCGGCAAGTTCTACATAAGCTGGACTTGGCTGGTCGAATGATGAGTTGGGCAATTCAGCTGTCCGAATTCGACCTGAAATACGAAGCTCGCGCTATCAAATCCCAGGCCCTGGCAGACTTCCTAGTCGAGCTCACCCCGACCTCAGAATCCAAAGAATCCTAGACTTTATATGTGGATGGATCTTCTAACGCAAAAGGGAGCGAACCCGGGATAATCATAGAAAGCCCCCAGGGGATATCCACCGAACAATCCCTACAACTCAATTTCCCGACATCCAACAATCAGGCCGAATACGAAGCATTAATAGCCGGGCTAAAATCCGCCAGCGAACAGGGAGCTCGGAAGTTGAACGTATTCACGGACTCCTAACTCGTGGCATCTCAGATCGAGGGAAAATATCAGGGCAAAGGACCTCTGCTGATCAAATACTTGACCAAGGTCAAAGAAATGATAGCCGAATTCGGCGAAGTGGTTATTTCCCATATTCCCAGGGAAGAAAATGCAAGAGCTGACATCCTATCCAAACTAGCAAGCACAAAGGGAACGGGTAACCATAAGACGGTCATCCAGCAAGAATTATCCCAACCAACGTGCATCCTGATGATCTCGGCAGGCTCGGACTGGAGACAGCCCATCATCAAGTACTTGGAGCAGGGAGTGATACCGGACGACGACATGGATACAAAAAGATTAACCCGACACGCAGCAATGTACACCGTCCAGAAAGGTGAGCTATATCGTAAAGGCCTACACGCCCCTATGTTGCTCTGTCTGGGTCCTAATCAAACAGAGTACGTACTGACCGAGATACATGAGGGCATCAACGGCCAACACATAGGAGCAAGGGCACTGGCAACGAAAGCCCTACGAGTGGGGTACTACTGGCCGACGATGAAGACAGACGCCGAGGAACATGTGAAGAAGTGTGAAAGTTGCCAAAAGCACGCCAGGATCGCATGCTCACCCCCATCCGAATTCACGACCATCACATCCCCTTGGCCTTTTTACAAGTGGGGAATGGATCTTTTAGGGCCGTTCAAGCCAGCAGAAGGACAGCTCAAATGGCTTATCGAAGCCGTTGACTATTTCACAAAATGGATAGAAGCCGAGCCACTGGCCACCATCACCTCGGCCCGAGTTCAGAAATTCTTTGAAAGAAATATTATATCGAGGTTCGGGATACCAGCCGAAGTTGTCATGGATAATGGAACCCAGTTTACTGATAAGCGGTTTGGAGAGATGATGACTGGATTCCACATCAAACATCATTTTTCTTCTGTTGAACATCCACAGTCAAACGGACAGGCCAAGGCAACCAACAACGTAATCTTGGAGGGACTTAGGAAGCGGATGCACCAAGCCGAAAGAAATTGGGTGGAACAGCTATACTACGTTCTGTAGGCGATCCGAACTACAGCGCACACATCCACCCAAGAAACCCCTTTCCGAATGACCTATGGATGAGAAGCAATGATACCGGTGGAAGTCAGACAACCCTCCTGGAGAAGAACGTCTATACTTAGAGAAGGCGAAAACGCCAATACCAAGGCATTGATAGAAATGCACGGGATAAGAAATTAGCTGCCAATTGGGAGGGGCCATACAGAATATCCCAGAACCTCGGCCAAGGTGCCTACATGTTAGAGACCCTTGATAAAAAGGCAATAAAAAGGACGTGGAACGCCGACAAGCTGAAGTTGTACTACAGCTAAGCTGCGAAGACCCGAGATCGGACATATTTACTTTCATTCGTTTTTGTTTCTTTCCATTCATGTGTTTCCTGTTAATTGAGTGAAATGGGAGCCGAAGTTCCTCGGCAATCCCACTTCAATATTTCATCAGGATCATGAATGCAAATAATATCATTGTTAAATTTGAAGTTCTACGAATAAAACTTCCTTCAAAAGGAATATTCTCCATTTCCATAGTACCGAGCTTATAAATAATATCGACACGAATAAAAATCCTAAAGGAGTAATCACCATATATACGGCCTTGAGTAAAAATGAAGTGCTGCCAAACCCTGATCAGGTTGGCACGGTCCACAGAGGCCGTGTTGCACGAGTATCGCCCAAGGCAAAAACCGAGTCCCGAAACGCTGTTCGGACAATAATTTACTCGGCCGTTGGAGCCAAATGAATATACTATGCGCATATCAAATAAGTAAAAATATCATAGAAAATAATTGTACAAATATAGCGACAACCCAAATATAGCAAATGTACGAATATCTAAATAGGGCCACCCGAACTCTGGACCCTCGAAAGTTAACATACAAGTCAAACCGGCATACCGACCCTTCAGACATCAGCAGCCAAAATCAAAGTCTCTTCAGCGTCGGGCTCAGGTAAGACTTCAGCTGCGACAGTAGAATCTTCTTCTCCCTCCTCATAGGGGGTGATTACCCCGTCCCGAACATAGGATTGGTAATACGCCCCATCAACATTCAAAACGACCACGGCATTGAGACACTGAACCTGAACCAAGGCGTTCTTGAATGATTCTTCCATCGCAGTGGCCATTAAATCCCGCAGCTCAGCAACCTCCTTTTCCGAGCTTGCCAACTTAACCCCCAAGTTGGAAACTTCCTCTTCCGAGCTCTCCAACTTAACCCGCAAGTCGGCCGCCTCCTGCTTCGAACCCAAAAATTTGCTTTCATTCTCCTTAGCCTCGGCCTCTGCCGCCTCCAACGCCATTTTGACTTCATTCAGGTTCTGCGTCATGAAGGCAGCCTTAGGCAAAGCCTGCTCCAGACTGCCTCGGGCATCTCGGAGTTGGTGCTCGAGCTCCTCGGTCTTCTTGAGGGCAGCTTGCAACTCCCCCTTAGACTTTTGAGACTCGGCTTAGGCGGCTGATAGCTCTTCTTCTTTCTTGAGATATCTAGTTTTCAAAGTTACTAGACCATCTACAAGAGAGGCAGTCCGATGCGCGTAAAGCTGCATCTATTCAAGCTCCCGCATCTGCTCCCCGAAAAAAAGGGTGAGGTCAGAGAAATGCTTCGGGGGGCGGACGAAGGGGAAGAGACCTTCAGTCCCCTTTTCCCAGAGATACTCCGGAGTCAACTCGATCTTGAGGCGGCCTGGTTGAGGGGCTATAGCTGAGGGGACGTCGACAGCAGGGGAGACAATGGAGCAACATCATTGGCCGAACTCGGCACATCATCGATCACGACCACGGAGGAAGGAGGCGGCACAGGTTCCGCCGGAACCACAGGTGCAGGGGGCACAGGTGCAGGGGGTATCTCCTCGACAGCTTGAGACATTTTCCTCCTCTTGACGTGAGAGAGGAAATGAAGGTTGGGCCCCGCAGCAGTCAGCTTGGCCGATTTATTCGTCGGCTTTCGGGACCGAGGTCTGGTCTGATCCTCCATGGAAGCAGCTGCAAAAAACTACAACAAACAGTCATTACAATAATGAGAAAATAGAACATACCGTGAAAGGTCTCGGACTAACGCTAGCGCGGAATGTTACAAAGACCTCGGGCCTCTCGGAAAGCATCTATCTGAATCACGGTATGAGCATTCGCGTCCAACAAACCCGTCTCCTCATATTGATAAAAGGTGAGAGGTGACTCATGATGAGCACGGGTCCAGTAAAGGGGGAATTTCCATTTCACCCCAGGAGACTCCGGCCCATGAAGAAAAAAGGTTGTTTGCCGGGCTCGACACGAACCCTAAAGTAATTATTCTTAAATTTTTGGAAAGAATCAGTATAAAGGGAAAGTAAACTACGGTTAGGACTACTCCTCAAAGAAGTCCATCCCTTCCGGTTTGGAGGTTCTCGGCCAGTTCGGCCGGTGTGGACAGAAAAGTAGTACAACAGAACAGGAATGGAACAAGGAACCCCTAAGTTTATACAAAGTTCCTCGAAGGACTTTACGAAGAACCAACTGTTAGGATGAAGTTGGTAAGGGCTAGGCATAAATGTTTGAGAAGTTTCATCTCAAACTCGGACAACAGAAAACGAATACCCAAGCGAGTAACCACATCCGCACAAAAAAAGAGAAACTGGGCTCATCCGGTCCGGCACATGAACAAATGGGCTTATGAGCGCCGGGATGGCAGATTGAGAATCCTTCCTGATTCCCGATCGGGAGTGCCGCCACACTCTCCGGACTCATAACTGACGAAGTGTTCAAAACCTCGTAGGTAACCCAAGGGAATTGAGAGACTAAGAGAGGAGGAGGGTTGTAGGCTTGGGATCCAGTAGACCGAGATTCATCAACTACTTCCACTGATAGGATATCCATAATGACCTACGACAAAACAAAAAGACATTAATCAGTAAAGTACTTGCTGTGGCACCGACAGGCCAAGCCGGGACATCGGATAACGCAGAAGAAAGGATGATGGAGGACGATATTTCATCCCCACTTCCGAGTTCCGAGACCGATGTTGGTACCGCATCCCTTGCGGTAGTGGACCGAGGAATGGGGACCAAATTATGACGACATGCGTCCAAAGTATCATCAGCTTGTTTGTCAAACCCCTTATTATCCAAGTATAAGAATGTATCCAGGCATGACGAACACGGCTCAAACCGAGTTCCAGGAGCGGATCGAGTCTAGATGTTTTTGTAATAGGGGAGATGGTGGGAACACCAGAAGGGATGGCAGAACGACCCCTAGGCATAGCCCTAGGGGTAACATCTGGCTCTATTGCAGCCCTTGAAGGGGCAGGTTTCCTGGGCAAAGACCTTTTGGAAGTAGTTGAGCCCCCAGAAGGAGTACGTAATGCATTTTTGGTCTTTTCCTCTTCTGGAATGGGAAGACCAAAAAACCAAAATGCAGAACGAGGGAAAATTGTTTTTTGAATACGCGCCTCTTCCTCAGGAGTAAAACTCATAATCAAAAAAGTTTGGGGCTAGACAAATCGATAGACAGAAATTGGGAGGACAAATCAAAAAGACGGACAAATAGTAAGAGGGGGACAAAAGAAGGAAGAAGAAAGAAGAATAGCGAAGTGCAGGTCAAGTTGTAAAATAGAAATACAGAATAAAAAGGGAAAAATGCGGAGAAATCAAAATAAAAAAACGCAGTCACAGTAAGAAGCATAAGCGCAAAATGCTGAAATGCAAATGTGAGAAGGAACGTGAGGTACCTGGAATGGGAGAAATCTGGGGAAAGAGAACTTGAAGCAGCAAACTGAGTAAGGGGAGCGATTGCCAGATAGCATAGAGAACAAGAAAAGAAAAGGCAAAGTGAGAAACTCAAGAAGGAGAAAAGGATATATATTGAAAAGGGGACGTAACCGCCAGAAACCAAAGCGTTTGAAAGAAGTAACCGTCGGATATGACCCGTCGTAGAGGGGAAGAACCGTCATAATGGGCAAAGAAAATAGGGGCAAACTGGGAATAATGTGAAACAGTTATGATTAGAGTGCAGAAAGAAAGGACAAGGCATTAATTGTTGAGGAACATGTCGCTTCATCTGATTGGATGGCAGATGAGACGTTTTATTTCCTTAGGTCTTCACTCGGAGATAGGCCGACCACATCATGCAAAAAAGAAAGAAAAAAGGACGAGTCAAGAACAAGAGACGTTCAGATTTATCAGTCGTCGAGCTAAGTGAGTTGGCTATCTCGAACAAAATATGACCGAGGTGTTAACATCGGCCCAATTAAAACCCGAGTTGTTGGTTCCGGATTTATTATATTTCCGAAGTACCATCCCGATTATTAAAGCCGATTTGATAACCCGGCTGGGGGGCAACTGTTCCGGATATTTGGAATGGGCTAAGGTTATAATAGGCCCAATGAGACTTAGTCAAAGGATGTTGTTGAGCCAGTTACGATAGTGAGGAGATGGTGGTAACCGTTCGAGGCCACGATTGCCAATATTCCGAGATTCTCGGTGTATTCAGTAGGTACGGTTTACTTCTGGATTCTCAGGTTAGTGTCCTATAAATACAAGCATCCTCCACGAAGAAAGGTACACACACACTGACTCTCTCTTTTCTATTCACACAGAGCACACACCCCACATCCAATTATGGTTTCGTGTTCACTGTGATCTTCTTCCCTGAGGTGTTTGTTTCACCATAAGCATTCTCAGAGAGAGAGAGAGTTCGATCCCATATTAATTACCCAACAATCCTTGTTGGACATTTCTGTTTATCCCAAACGGAACAGTTGCCATTTTTTTATCCCTTCACTCATGTATACAATGTCACTGAAAGCCGCAATATACAAGTTAAATAAATTGAATCCCAATATAAAAATTATTAAAAAAATATGCGAATTAGTTGAGAGGAAGATTTAAGTGTCACACCAAAAGAATCAAATAAAAGAGGACCAAAGGAGAATGAAATGACAACATATCATAAAAGAAACCACAACATACCATAGAGTTGAGAAGAAGAAAAAGAGAAAGAAGTGTGAAAATACGAAAGGAAGAGCATATGATATGAATTGATTTAATTATGACATCGATTTTAATAAAAATGTTTTAAATTATTTAAAAATGCAGACAATTATTAAAAATTTGATTGCTATCAATCAACTATAAATATCAATAGAAATATTATGATTTCAAAACCAAATTATCATAATTTAAAAGTCAAATGAATGACAAATCAATCATTATTATTTTATTTTATTCTATTTATTTATTGGTTTTAACAGAAAATTTATTTATTAATAAATCATCATTGAATTTATATATAAGGATGTACGTATCCATAATTTTGTGATAATATTTTATTGCTCAAATCACCTAACAATAAGTTATTTG
>PYAF01001299.1:48493-62785 GCA_007407185.1 Glycine tomentella | reverse complement strand
AATGTTATGACATAGCCTTTTATGTTTTCTAATCTACTTGTGGATAAATCCAATAAGATTTACTATCAAACCTTTATTTCAAAATCATTTTCAAAACTTCACTTATTTTCAATTAATCATTGGTCTTTTTAAAATAAATTATCCGCTGCAAATAAAATAAATACGAATAAAATGAAAGAGTGGAGTGGTGGTTACAAAAATCAACTTTTTTTAAAGAAAGTTGAAATAGAGCATATAAGACATCACTAAAGTGAAAGAAATCTTACCTAAATTAACACTCTCAATAATAATAATTTTTTAAAACATGTATATATAATAAAAATATATTTAAATATGTATTGACATATCTACTAACATATTTATTAAAAATTAAATAATATAAAAAATTAATCCTACAAATTATAAAATATGAAGTTAATATCCGTACAAGTTATGGAAAATTAAACTAGTTATTTATATTTTATAGTGAGCTTATACCTCCACACTTACTTTTGAATTCTTGCAAAGAATATATTTTATTTTTAATTATTTTTCATCTAATTTAATTATGGCAAGACAATAAATAGCAATTCTTTTTTTGGATAATATATTCACTTCAATCAAACCACTTATCATTATTATTGGAAATTTAAATTAAGATCATTTTGAGAAAAAAAAAAATCTATCAATAAGATGTTGTCATTGTAAATTTCATTTTATTTATCCGTAGAAATCCAAAACATATAGCATAAAATTTTGAAACAACTCACACACATATTTGACCAAATGACCAACTGAACTAGACACCTTTATAAATTTGAATTTAAGTATTAATATTAAAGAAAATCAATTTTATGCTGATATTATAATACACATTTAGAATGTGATAAAAAAATATAATAGCATTTTGGTCCTTGAAATTCTGAGGCATTCTCATACTAGTCATTTAAATCAGAAAAAGGAATATAAATATCTGAAATTAAATTTTACTAATCAAGTTAGTCCTTACCATTATCTATCCCCTGACTCCATTGTTATGATAATTATGAAAAAATTCACTTTAATTTTATTATCAGCTAAATATTTGTTTTGGTGAATTTATCATATTGAATATTTGACATGTATATATGACTATTTTTGAAAGATGATTAATTAAGTATAATTCTACAATATAAGTTAAATAAAAAATTTAAAAATATAAACTCATTAGTTTTTTAATTATTTTTTCAAAATTGAATTTTTGAATTTGTATTTGTTTTTAATTGAATCTTCCGTCTAACAGTCGTTAAAAAAATTAATCATAGAAACCTAAGCAGCACCTAAATTTAGTATTGTCACATCTTCAAGCATTCTCACATTTGCAGGTTCTTAACTCATATTTTCAACTAGATTCTTCTATATTCACTAAAAAAAAGTTAGGTTCTTCTAACATTATTTTTATCTCTGCAGGTTCACTCAACTTAATATTCTTTCACAAGCTTCTCTAGACTCCACCCTACAACAATCTCATTTCAAACTTGCATAACTTAGGGAAGAACCCAATTAAAAACAAATACTAGTTGCAGGACCTAATTTAAAATATATAAAAATAGATCATAGGCCTAATTAAAAGTTACCAAATAATTCAAAGGCCTACAATGTAATTTAACCTACAAAAAATTTATTCACGGATTTAACAAGTAAAAGAATAACAATTTCTTTATACTCTATATGTATGATACTAGTGCATTGCAAGGCTCAAATACTAATTCACTTAATAAAGGAAGATTTGGCATATTAAAATTATTTGTCTCAAAATTTCCCAAACTAATTTTTTAACATCAATTTATTTGCATAGGAATGAATTTATCATTTTGGCCCTACGTCCTAAGACTTTTAGCCCACCAAATGAGGGAGCCTAAAGGCCCACAACCTATAGAGCTCCACTTAATATGCGGTTATGTTTCCTACACCAATATTTTTTCTTATACACCCAGCAAATGTAGTTTATTCCAAGAATGCCCTTCATTTTTCTGTTTGTTAAAAGTGATACACCCTGTACTTTTCTTCATTTTTCGTTGGCTGGGTCGTTCTCGTTCGTTCTTCAATTGTGGTTTTTCATCTTCGATTGGTGCTGTTGTTTGGTGGTGACAAAGGTGGTCGTCATTCGTGGTGGTTAGTAGGTTTGAGTTCGTAAGAGGTACGTTCCTGCACCAACACTGTCATAATCCGTAAAGATCATACGGATTGCCAATCTGTATGATCTTTACAGATTGTCAATTCATATGCCATTTTTTTAAAAATTTTGTTTAAAAGGGATTTTTTCTGTTATAAATGTTTTTTAATTAATGTATTTGTGAAGTGTGTATAATTTGTTGTACTCCAAAAAATGTATTTGTTATTGAGTTTGTATTAGTCCTTTGAAGAAATGTATTGATGAGTATTGAATCTGTATGTAGTTTGTTAAAGAACATTTATTTTTAAATTGTTTGTTAAGATGGACAACGATAACTGGATGTATGACAATATTATGTTTGAAGAAATTAATATGACTGAAGACGACAGAGACACACCTTCTGAGTTTGAAAATAACAAGTGTTCAGTTGATTGTTTTGATGCCTTCAATACTTTAGAGGTATTTATATGACATTGTATTTGACTAAAGTAAGTAAATTAATTATTTGACATTGCAATGGGCTCGTAGAGTTGCATATGAGATTGGCTTTGTAGCCTTGATAATGAGATCTGACACAGAAATTGGAAAAAGAGGAAGGACCTCATTTATTTTAATTGGTTGTGAAAAAAGTGGAAAGTTTAGAGAATTCAACAAAGATTTAGTATGGATGACGACTAGCACTAGAAAGTGTGGTTGTCCTTTTAAGTTGCGAACGAAACTAGTTGTATGTGGTGAAGGCTGGATGGTAAAGTTAATATGTCGGACTCATAACCATCATTTGGCTAAGTCATTGACTGGACATCCATATGCTGGTCGTTTGACTGAGGATGGGAAACATATTATTGTTGATATGACAAAGTCAAGGGTGAAACCTAATAATATTCTTCTAACTTTGAAGGATCACAATCCGAACAACTATACAACAATGAAGTAAGTCTACAATGCTAGATATGTGTAACGTACTTCTATAAGAGACAGTAATACTGAAATGCAACAATTGATGAAACTTCTTGAACGCAATATATATATCCATTGACATAAACTGAAGGATGAAAATGTTATATATGACATATTCTGGTCACACCCAGATGTAGTGAAATTGATAAATGCATGTCATGGTATTCATCATAGATAGTACATACAAAATAAATAGGTACATACTCCCTCTGTTGGTCATTATTGGTGTCAATTGCTTTTGCGTATTTGGAGGGCGAACGTTATACAATCTTGTCTGGGCTCTTGAAGGATTTAGAGGGCTTTTTTTTGAAGAGTGATGTTTTCCCTGAAGTCATTGTTACTGATAGAGATTCAGCCCTAATGAATGCAGTGAAGATTGTTTTTCCTGACACAACTAATTTGTTGTGTTGGTTCCACATTGCCAATAATGTGAAGGCAAAATGAAAAATCCTTGTGGCACAAAACAATGCATGGGACTATGTGATGGATGCATGGGGGAGTCTTGTAGATTGTGCTTCTGAAAAAGAATATGATGACTGTATTATAAAGTTTGAATGTGCTTGCACACCATGACCAATCTTTGTTCAATATGTGAAAGACACGTGGTTGAATCTACACAGAGAAAGATTTGTAATAGCATGGACTAATAAAGTTATTGATGTGTTGCTAACACATCTTAGTTTTAGGTTATATTTCAATTAAATCATTAGGAATTAGGTTAGAGTAAGTTAGTTTGTTATTTATATTTAATTATATCTTATTTTATTACCAAAGTTATGATTTCAGGGTCAAAAAGAGGAGGGTCAAGCAAGGAAAGAAGAAAACCAAGCTGAAGGTCTCGCGCAGGTCGCGCCAGATCCCACGTGATTCATGCCACATGCAAAATACAGAGCCCAGTTCGAAGACTCCACGCGAATAGCGTGGACGTTCACGCCAGTAAAGTGATTATGCCGCAAAGCTCGCGCTATCCGCGCCACAGTTCGCGCGATCCGCGCCACAAGGTCTGGAGGCAGTTTCTATTTGTGATCGCGCGGGATCTCACTCCATCAGCGCCATGAAGACGCAGTTTCCTGATTTAAAAAGATTTAGTTCAAAATTTGCACAGAACAGGGGCTTAGTTACTCTAATTAATCCATTCTATAAATACAAGGCTTCTGGACTGAAGAAAGGGTCTCTACACCACTGGACACCTCTACACATTCCATTACACTCTTCTTCTCATTGGAATTCATTCCTCAAAGCTAGGTCACTGCAGAATAATGTTTTATTTGACAGCTTTGGTGTCTTTGAGGCCTATGTTAGGCTAAACTCTGTATTGTGGTTAGGCCAAGAACCGATGTGAACTCCTCTGTAACTTGATTGGTATTGAATGAGAATGTTTTGATTGTTTTATTCTATTCTGTTCTTATTTGTTTTATTCTTATTTGGAATTGATCACTCTAATTAAGTGCTGAGAGTTAGGATTCACAATAGGGATGTTGGGATTCTAATTTCTGACCTGATTAGAAAACAGTTGTTCATTGCCTAGGGATAGGGATTCATGACTGCAGAACTTTACAATATATTCTTTGAAATGCTTAACTTGATAGAATTCACTAAGGGATTAGGTTTTCGATTCAGGTTAAAGGGTTAATTCGCTAAGGGATTAGGGGTCAACTAAACTAGAAAAGATTTATTCTTTGAACAATCAGAAACAAGCAAACCTTATGATATATTCTTTTTAATGCTTAGCTTGATAGGGATCGCTAAGGAATTAGGATTCTTGATTCAGGTTAAAGGGTTAAATTGCTAAGGAATTAGGATTAACTAAATTTGGAGGGATATATCATTTGAGTAATCAAACTTGATAACCAGTTAAGTGAAAGAGGTAGGGAACAGAGGGGATTGTGTCTTGACTACAATTATTCATTCCATTGGTAATACTTCAACTTCTTTCTTCTTTGCAATTTAATTTCTTTTTCTGTCTTTATTTTCAAACACTCCAATACTCAACATAACAATCAAATTCTTTTACAATTACTTTCTTTTTACTTCCAATTGCTTAGACCTAGAATTATTGTGAAATTCATACCAATCCCTGTGGAGACGATACTTTACTTACTTTATTACTTGAAACGAGCGGTGCACTTGCTGTGTTCGCAACAGTTATGCATTTTGGAAACACAACAACTAATAGGTATGAAATCGTAAACCTTTTTATTATGCTGATGAATAATTAGAGTCTTCAATGAAATCTAATTATGATGTGTTGAAAATTGTAGGGTTGAGTCTGCCTATTGGAACTTAAAGAGACTATTACAGAATAGCCTTGGAGATCTATGTAGTGTTTGCGATGCCATGAATAATATGATCACATTGCAACACAGTGAAATAAAGGCATCTTTTAAGAGAAGCACGCATGTCGTTGGACATGTGTTTAAAGTTACCTTGTACAAGAGACTGATCGACATGGTTTTGTTGCGTACTCGGCAAGTGCACCGGTCGCTCAAGTAATAAAGTGATAAAGTAGAGTTATCGTCCCACGAGGATTGGTTGACCAATTAAATCATAAATTCAATCGATAAGTTGGATAATAAATAAAGAATGAAATAGGTTGTTTTTGTTTGTGTGTGTGTGTAGCAAGATAAACTAAAAACTAAGTATGAACCTAAATGTATAGACAAACTATGGAGGTCGATAATAAGATATGTGGTTAAGTAGCTAGGGCAACCCACACCAAATGCTCCCTACTTCAGTTCATGCATTGTCTACTACTTTCATTAAGCCTAAATTACCCAACATGCATCTTCAATAATAATAGCTAAGTCCTACTCCTGTAGTGTCCTCAACCCTTTAACCCACTCTATTACCCTAATCCCTTAGTGATATTGATTAGGTCAAGCATTAAATGATGCATTAAATGGTTGCAAGCATACACTCCTATCCCTAGTTAATGTAAAGCTTGTCACTTTACCCAAGTCCAAGCATAAGGCCCCAACATTCCTATTGCCAACCCCAGCTCTTAATATCTAACTAGAGTGATCAATTCCAGAGAGAGATAGAACATGCATTCAACAGAATAAAATGAAATAACTTGGCATTAATAAAAGATAGCATCCAATACAAGCCCAAAAGAGGTTACATTCAGTGCTTAGCCCTAACTACAATGAAAAACTAGCCAAACCTCATAATGGGTGGTTGTGTTACAAAAGAAAATGGCATACCTAGCTGAAGCAAGGAAGAAGAAGATGGAGAAACCTCCACTTGAACCTTCACTCTCCCTAAACCCTCACTAAGGTACCCAAGCTTCCTAAAACCCTATTTTGTGCAGTTTCCCCCCAATAGTTCGTGCATTCAATGCTGAGGGTGGAAGTATATATAGCCTAGCCTGTGAAATCTCTGTTTTGCCCTTAAATGCTGCTTCTGTCGACCTGTGGCGCCTTTGGCGTGAGTGTGGCGCTCCAGACGCCAACTTCCAGAGAATATGGCGCCCCAGGCGCTGACTTGGCGCTTCAGGCGCTGAACTCCAGGATTGATGGTGCCCCAGGCGCTGACTTGGCGCTTTAGGCACCAGGTTCCAGTGCTTTTGGCGCCTCTGGCGTGAGTCTGGCACTCCAGGCGCCAGCTTCTAGTGTGAATGGCGCTCCAGGCGCCACATGTGGCGCTGATGGCGCCACAGCTTCTGCAGACTTGGCTCTTTTCTTCTGATTTTTCCTATCAATTCGTCACATTAGCTCAAACCATAACAAAACAGGGCAATTATTCATGCTTCATGCTCAATTCTTGCTCTAAAAAGCTTAGGAAAACCTTATATGCTAGGCGCATATCAGGTTTCAAGGTATGCGTTAAATGAAATTGCTGCGGAGTTTGAGCGAGTTAATTATGCAGGAGTTAATAGTTCTCATTGTAGATGTATGTTGAGAAGTACTCATGGTCTGCCTTGTGCATGTGAGCTAGCTAGATATGGTCTTGGCAGCATACTGTTGGCCACCATACACATGTTTTTGGCGGAGGTTACATTTCGAGGACCAAGGTGTCGATGACTGCAAAATCCACATAATAGAATAAATGGAAGCAAAATCGAAGCGTTTTGAAAGTCCTGATATGTGTGGCAAAGTGACTCTAAAGACTAAACTCAAAGAACTAGCATATCCTGATCTAACTTTCAGTGTCCTCCTCCTGCAAAGGTAAAGACACAAGGGGCTCAAAAGAAACATGTTACTAAACACCAAAGATCAACCAAGTGGGATCCATCTTACTTTGAGTATGTGGATGCGTTACATTCTCAGTATAATAGTTGCTCATCACAACAACAGTGTGCATCAACATCTACAACACATATACCTATGGGGAATATTCCAATGTTGGATCAGTTTCTCCCTTGCATGAAGAATTAAATTTTAAGTGTATGTGATGTTAAAGCTGATGGTAACTGTAGTTATCGTGTTATTGTGGGCTTACTTGGTTATGGTGAAGATTCATGGGTTGTGGTGCGCAATCATTTGCTCAAAGAACTTGCACAATGGTCTGATGAGTATATTGTCTTGTTTGGTGGTTACATAGATTTGAGTAGTTAAAGAGGTCACTCCTTCTGGATGGATTGTCAAAGGTAAAGGTTTTATGTTTTGTGCTGATATGTATACGATAATTTTGTTTGGTATTGTACTAATTTATTTTTTTGTGATTGCTTCACCGTATAACCTTGTACTTGTTTGTGGTAGCAGGTAACAATGGATAATTAGATTGACATTACTAACATGGGTTACATTATTGCTTCACAATATAACCTTGTACTTGTTTGTCTTTCTGTCCAACAAAGTAAGACATTTTTCCCTCTTAGAAGTCAAACGCCTAGAGATCCTGGTGTACATCGGGTCATTTGTATTGGTCATGTGTATGGAAATCATTTTGTTCAGGTATTACGTATACGATTTTATTTGTTTACAATGATTACAAGACATCTAATTAACAATAACAATATGGATCATGATTTTGTGCAGGTTTTATTGCGAGACGGATGTCCTATGCCACCAATTGTTTTGTTATGGTCAAGACATTGTCATTCTGAAGCAAAAGAGTGGGCCACTAGTTATGTTAGTTGCATGCAAAAGTATACCAATTTGACAAGGTTACCAACAAATTATGTGGATTTGGGATGTTAATGTCACCAATTTGACATTATTTATTTATTTTGTATTTGGATTAGAAAGAACCATGAAATTTTTCTTCAAATCAAGTTACATTCTCGGCCTGATAAGCAACACTAAAATATAATTTAAATACTGATGGATCATGTTTAAACAAGTACAATAGTCATCAAGCAATAACATGTTTAATTGTAGAGTTTATATTCAAAATACGTCATACAAACAATAAAAACTCAAACTCCGTCATTGGCATCTCTTTGCGGTCTATTCCTAGGACATCTAGACCGCACATAAACCATTTGATCCTCATATACACCTCGTGCTAATATGATACACTGCTCTGTTATGGTGTATGCATCAGTGCCAGTGGTAACCATCCCGAAGATCTATCATTTGTTGCAACCTCTCTGCAATCGTCCGACACCGACCTGAATAAAAGATGCAAAAACATTTTAAGACAATAAGGCCAACACTTTTTAAAATGACACTAACATAAATACAAGTTACTGTTACCACTGTGATATGCGTCTAGTGTAATGCCCCGTAAAACACCAGGGTCATTAACCTGCCTTAATCACTATCATTAACTATAATCATCAGAGTTTAAGCAGTTTGGAAGCATAATATAAGAGTGACATTATCAAATGTCATTAATATAGCCATTTACACTATAATATGGTGAATATACATAAAGTCTATGTTTAAGTACAAAACTGTACATACATCTCCCTTTAGGGTACAAAATAAAACCAAAGGTAGTATACAAAACATCAGAGCCACAAGCTCATGTCACCTAGGCCTAAGGTTTACAAATAACAGCTATCCCTGCATAGGCTTCTTGCCTTGGGATCTATCTGCTCCTCTTGAGGAATCACCTGCAAGAATATGAGTCCCACAAAAGGGGTGAGATATAAAATCTCAGTAAACTCAGGGCCCTTGAAGGTATTTCCTTCCCCTGGTTCACTTCTAAACATATACATAGAAATAATATATCTAAAACAGTCATTCTCAGATTCAATACCAGAACATCATTCAAACAACCATCAAGCAGCCAGAAATCTCAATTCACATCCACCTGTCAATAATCAGGTGCTCCAAGCACTGCCTACAACCGTTCATAGCATAAATCACTAATCGGCAGAGGCTACATCTAGGTATATAGGAACATCTCCACTTAGGAGGCTACATCTATATACTAGGAACATCTCATGCCAGGATCTCAACAATCTATATGAGGCTACATCTGTATATATAGGAACATCTCCACTTTAGGAGGCTACATCTATATAACAGGAACATCTCATAATCTATCTCAACACAATTGCCTGAGGAGGCTACATCTGTGTATATAGAAACATCTCCATTCGGGAGGCTACATCTATATCACAGGAACATCTCACAACAGATCTTACTCAATCTCATGTCATCTATCCTACTACCATAGGATTCAATTCATTCATAGAATTCACATTCAATTCTAATAGTCCATCATGCATCTCATAATTTCACATCCCATTCCACACATCTCAAATCAACACCAATCATTCCCCCATCACAGGGTTCAATTCACATTTCAAGCATCTCATTCCCATACACATTAATTCAACAATCAATCACACAATATACAATTTCCATATACATGTAATTGCTCACATCAGAACCATCACTCCTTTTGGAGCATGGTGGAACACAGTAAGGACATACACACAAGAACCAAGAGCTTACCTACTCTAAGCAAAACACCGGCTCCCCCGGTCTCGTGGTCACCACCACCAGAAATATCAAGCTCACGTCCTACATAAGAGCAGCACATAACGTATTAGTAATGGTCCTAAGCCGTTAGAATGAAAGGAACTATAATCCTTTCCACATAATCCATATCTAGTCACTCCACAAGTGATTCTCATACCCTCAATAGGATCCCTCTCAGCCTAACCAAGGCTCCAGAGCCTCTCCTAAGACTCTGTTCAGGCTAATACAAAGCATATCCTTACTTTAGCCTTATCAAATCCAAGCTTATAATGCAACCAATTCAGCTCATAAACAGCCTCTATACTATCCCATGAACAACTTTATCATCTGCTCTAAGGTTCAAAATAGCCATACATCCAGCCCTTTCTCTATATATGTATAGCTCAGAGCCAAAATCAAACTTCATCAATAATGATTTCTGAAGGCTCTAACTTCATCAAAACAACCCCCTGAACACAATTCTCTACAGGACCCTGGGCTAATTCTAGCCCCAACTCATATGGGTCACTATTCATGAGAACCCCCAAAATCAAAATCAAACGGAGAAACTTGAGTTTCTTACCTCAAAGGTGACAAAGAAGACCCAAGGACAACCTCTTCGAGCTCTGGTGTCCTTTCCACGTAGTGGGTCTTAGCCACTCTCAAGTTCTCTGAGCTTTTCTCTGAAGATTCCAAAACTCACTCAAAAGGGGTTTTTTCAAGAGAACAATTGAATGATTCAAGCTTCCAAAGTGTTTTTCTCACAATCAAAGGCTAAAGGAAGGTATTTAAAGCAAGAAATAGGGCCCTAGTAAGCTTGGACCAGTCTCTAATGGAGGATAGGGCTGGAGAAGGAAGAAGAAGCCTTTTCTCTCTCCTTCTTCGCGTTTTTCCCTTTTTATAATGGACCTGCCCGACCTCCAGCGCTCCCAGCGCCACCTTCGTGCCCCCAGCACCAACTTCCAGAACCTCTGGCGCTAGCTGGAAACTTGGCGCCCCTGGTGCCACATCTGGCGCCCCAAGCGTAAACTTCCAGAGACTCTCGGGCTCCCGGCGCGAACCTGGCGCCCCAGGCGCCATTTTCCAGAACCATGGCGCTCTCAGCGTGAACCTGGCGCCCTGGGCGTGGGATTCCAGTGCTTTGAGGGCGCCAGCCCTGGCGGCATCAGCGCCACAACCCTCACAGGGTTTTCTGCTAAATGTTCCCTTTTGGGAAAAACTAAGGCATGATTACATTTCTTAATCACAGGGCTTAAAATTCAAGGTCTTACATCTAGCATATAACGCTTTCCAAGCTAAAAGAAGCAAGGAATCAATCACAAATGAGTGATAATTGTCTATAATTGCTGGAAATATCGATGATTCCTTCTCAATCATACTCTCACTCACTTTATGTAATTTCATAGTAGAAGAGTGCAAGAAAAGAAGATAACAAAGCAAGAGCAAGAAAAGCCAAGTCAAAACATCCCGCGCTAATCGCGTGGTGTTGGCAAAGAAGGATTTATAATGTATTGCTCTCTGCCATCTGGCGCTAACAGTGCAGCACTGGTGCAATTCGCGACACAGAAAAGGTTCCAGTGTTAAACTCTCTGTCATCTAGCGCTAACAGCGTGGGACGTGGCGCGACCAGTGCCAGGCTTGGTATTTGGTTACGCGATCAACACCGAAATTCGTACGACTGGCGTGGGAGAAATGGGATTCAGCTGTTCTGTTTCACTGTGCACTTTGCTGAGGGTATTTTGGGAACTTCATGCCCCAAAGATAAATAGCAACACAACCAGTTGAGAAAAGTGACTTCCAGACACTTACAAAATATCAAGAACAAAGGAAAAGGAAGGAGCTTGGGAAGTGTTGGCTAGGGCAAGGAGATTAAAGACCTAGTGAAGAGATGCTTCTCTTTGTCTTTCTCTTTGATGTTCCTCAGCTAAGCATGCTTTATTTTGTGTTTTTAAAGTCAGACATGAATATGTCTAGCTAGTTTCTTATTGTAGTTAGGGCCACAAACCTCATGTAACCTCTTTTTGGTTGGATTGGTTCTATTGTTCTTTTATGCTAAGTTATTTTACTTTGCTTTGTTCATAAAGACTATCTCTTTATTAGACTTGATCACTCTGATGATGTTTTGAGGGTTAGGGTTCACAATAGGAATATTGAGGTTCTAATGCTAGACTGTGGTAAAGTAACAATCTTTACATTATCTAGGAATAGAAATGGATGATTGCGGATGATTAGCTGTATCGGACTTAGTGCTTAACCTAATAGAGATTACTAAGGAATTAGGATCTTTAAATTGGTTAAAGGGTTAAAGTCACTAAGGAATTAGGATTTAACTACCTTTCGTATAAAGATGCATTATCTGAATAACTAGGATAATAAACTGTAGTGATCAATCCAAGTTAAGAAAGTGGGAATCAAGAGTTGAGTGTGCCCTGACTACTATTTCTCTCATATTTTACTAAAACCAAATTTCGTTGTTCTTAATTACTTATCGATTCTTGAACCATGTCTTTACTTTTACTTACTTCAAAATACAATACACATTTCAATCAAAACATTTATTCATCCAACTTCTAGATAATAGTTGCGATAAAATTGGTGCATCAATCCTTGTGGGATGATATTCTACTTATCATTTTATTACTGAGAACGACCGGCACACTTGCCGACATCGCAACAAGTTTTGGCGTTGTTGCTGGGGATTGTAAACGCCAATTTTATAATAACTCTTAATCTTTAAGATTGGATTTATTTTGCTACTTATCTGCCTTCTAAGTTTATGCGAGGTATAGTTGATCTTGCAACTCTACAATACGATCCTGAATAGAAAAGACTGCCAAGAGAAATAGGAAGCTAGCCAAGCAGAGGAAGGAAGCAGAAACATCTACTTCACATGCTAAAACAAAACTAGAGATGACTGACAGAAACAACAATCAGGCACGACCCGAGGATGAATTGATGGAGGGTATCCTTGCTCTACTTTTCACCAGGCCAACTTCTAGCATTGTCAGACCACCAATTCAAGCCAATAACTTTGACATCCATCCTTCCTTAATCAGTTTGGTGGAGCGAAGCCAGTTTGGTGGAGAGGATGATGAAGATCCTCATGACTTTACGGATAGATTTCTGAGAATCTGTGATACTATTCGACATCAAGGCATGACAGATGATGCAATAAGGCTGCGATTGTTTCCTTTTGCTGTTAAAGGAAAAGCTCTTAGGTGGCTAGACAGGCAAGCTTCTAATATCATTACCACCTGGGAGGAATAGATTGCCAAGTTCTTTGCACAGTACTTCTCCATGAAAAAGTACAATAGGTTGGTGAATGAGATCACCAATTTCACTCAACATGGAGGAGAGACACTGTGTGCAGCTTGGAATAGGTTCCAAGAATTGATCAAACGATGTCCTCAGTATGATATGCCAGTTGGAAAAAAGGTGCAAATTTTATTCAACAGAATGACACCTAAATCAAGGCTAGTTGTAAATGGTGCAGTTGAAGGTTTTATCAGATCCAAAACAGTAGTTCAAGCTTATGAACTGATCGATTCATTGGCAAGGAATGAAAATGAAAGCATTGCAGCTTAGTCTAAGAGAGAAGTTATTCATTTAGGGAGTAGTGATGCCATGTTAACTGAGCAGAAACTTTTGCACAGCAGTTGGCCAATCTTAATGCAAAATTTGATAAGCTCTAAGTTTCTACAGCTGAAGCTTCATCAATTAGAGCAAACTCAGTTGTCTGTGAGTATTGCCAAGGAGACCATGAGTCCAATCAATGTCCTACTGTTAAACTTTTGGCAAGCGTACCAATTGTCGTTGTAAGTTACAAAATTTATAAAAGTTCATCTCCACAGGGACTTGATTTTTACTCAGTTAATTCAAATTAAGTTTTAACAGTTTAGTAGTTTATATACAATGAGTTTGAACGAAGTTGCATGTGATTATAGATTACTAGAAATTACGTAAATTCAAAAGAAACGGAAATAATAAATCTAGTACGAAAAATTACGAATGATTACTGAAAATAGAATGAGTTTGATTAATTAAAGAGCGTAGGATTGGATTTCATCGTTCGTACCCTTAGTATTCAATTAATATTACCATGCATAAGTTATTTTCTATTATTATTGATGCACACATAAAATCACCCCAAATCGATGTCTCGCATTTGAGAATCCTAAGAATATTTATCAAATATCGATTTCTCGCATATGAAATAAATATCCCAGTGTTACGATTATATTCGCGTGTTTATTTGCAATCTAAACGTTATGATCTATGTCTAGCAACGTAACGTAAAGAGTAAATTTATTCAGTTCAAACCCTAAGATTACTTCTCAGTCTCAC
>PYAF01001299.1:24351-42657 GCA_007407185.1 Glycine tomentella | reverse complement strand
TCATTCGAATGATCCACGCTGTTAGCGCGGCATCCCATGCTGATAGCGTGAGATGTTCGAAACTGTTTTCTTCTTCTTTTCTCAACTATTTTCTTAAGCTTTCTTCAAAGGATTCCAAAGCATGTTTATAATTCTTAATCTTATGCTTAATCCGGCTTAATCTAGGCTTAAACACATGGTTAAAATTCCAGATATTACATGGTGAAGCTCTTGGATGCGGGAATGATTTACCCAATCTCAGATACTGCATGGGTGAGTCCAGTTCGGACCGTTCCAAAGAAAGGCGGAGTGACTGTAGTTCAAAAATGACAATAATGATTTGATTCCCACTAGAACTATTACTGGGTGGAGGATGTGTGTGGACTATAGAAGACTCAATGATGTCACCAGAAAAGACCACTTCCTACTTTCTTTCATTGATCAGATGCTGGAAAGGTTAGCCGACCATGCTTACTATTGCTTCTTGGATGGATACTCTGCCTACAACCAAATTCCAGTAGCACCTGAATATAAGGAGAAGACATCTTTCACATGTCCATTCGGAGTCTTCGTCTACAGAAGGTGCCATTTGGCCTCTACAATGCACCTGTGACATTTCAAAGGTGTATGCTTTCTATCTTTTTTGATATGGTAGAAAAATGCTTAGAGGTATTTATGTGATGATTTTTCTGTCTTTGGGTCTTGTTTTGATTCATGCTTAGTTAATTTAGCTAAGGTTTTGAAAAGATGTCAAGAAACAAATCTTGTTTTAAACTGGGAAAAGTGCCATTTTATGGTACGTGATGGCATTGTATTAGGCCACAAAATTTTTGAAAAGGGAATTGAAGTTGATGAGGCTAAACTGTTATTGATTGAAAAACTTCCCCCTCCCGCTAATGTTAATGGTGTGCGTAGTTTCTTAGGCCATGTGGGTTTCTATAGGAGGTTCATTAAGGATTTCTCCAAAATTGCAAAGCCTCTTAGTCAACTGTTAGTGAAGGGAGCTGATTTCCTTTTTGACGAAGCTTGCCTCAATGCATTCAATGTGTTGAAGGAGAAGCTTACCACTGCGCCTGATTGGAGCTTGCCTTTTGAGCTAATGTGCGATGCTAGCGCATACGCCATTGGGACTGTTCTCGGTCAGCGTAAGGATAAGCTTTTACATGTGATATACTATGCTAGCAAGGTTTTAAATGAGGCACAGGTTAACTATGCACAACTGAAAAAGAAATGCTAGCTGTAGTGTATGCATTGGACAAGTTTAGACCTTACTTGATAGGTTCTAAAGTTATTGTTTTTACTAACCATGTTGCTCTTAAGTACTTGATGACCAAGTAGGATGCAAAGCCACGCTTGTTGCACTAGATGCTCCTATTTCAGGAGTTTGACTTTGAAATCCAAGATAAAGCTGGAGTGGAGAACAAAGTGGCTGATCACTTGTCTAGGATTCAGGAAAAGGACTTGCAAGATGGACCAAAAATGGAAATTAATGAGTCTTTTCCTGATGAGCAAGTGATGGCAATTCTAATTGGTCCTTGGTTTGCGGAAATGGAAAATTACAAAGTTGTGGGAGCAATGCCTAATGATCTTACCTAGTAGCAGAAAAATAAATTCCTCCATGATGCAGGGAGGTACCACTGGGATAACCAATTTCATTATTTTCAATGTACTGACGGTGTTATTCACAGGTGTGTAGCAGAATTTGAGGTGCCTAAGATTCTTTGGCACTGTCATGCCTCAAATTATAAAGGACATTTTGGAGTAACATAACTGCTCAAAAAGTCTTGCAAAGTGGGTACTACTGGCCCGTAAGGATGAGATGCCTCTCAACAACATTCAAGAGGTAGAGATATTTGATGTTTGGGGAATTGACTTCATAGGACCCTTCCCTAAGTCATACTCCAACCAAGACATCTTGGTTGCTGTGGACTACGTGTCCAAGTGGGTGGAAGCTGTGGCTTTGCTTACAAATGATGCGGAGGTGGTGGTATCTTTCTTGCGGAAGAATATCTTCACCCGCTTTGGAGTTTCTCGAGCTATCATTAGTGATGGAGGAACTCACTTTTGCAACAAGCAAATTGAGAGCTTGCTCACAAAGTATGGGGTCACTCACAAAGTAGTGACACCATACCACCCTCAAACATGTGGGCAAGTGGAAATCTCCAATAGAGAGCTGAAGGGAATCCTAGAGAAAACTGTGGGAAATTCTAGGAAAGACTGGGCAAGGAAGCTTGATGATGCACTCTGGGTATATAGGACAACCTTCAAGACTCTGATAGGTATGTCACCATTCCAACTGGTGTATGGTAAGTCCTGTCACCTCCCTGTTGAATTAGAACATAAGGCTATGTGGGCTACTAAACTTCTGAATTTTGAACTCTCTAAAGCTAGTGATAAAAGGTTATTGCAATAAAATGAGCTTGATGAGTTTAGATTTGCAGCTTATGATAATTCTAGGATTTACAAGGAAAAGACCAAAAGATGACATGATAAGAAGATCCAACCAAAAAAGTTTGAACCTGGACAATAAGTATTGCTATACAACTCTCGACTGAGTTTGTTCCCAGGTAAACTCAAATCTCGTTGGTCTGGTCCATTTTGGTGAAAAGATGTTCCCATATGGGACTGTTGAGATTTCTCCTCTAGATGCTGAAAGGCCTTTTAAGGTCAATGGTTGAAGATTGAAATTATATATGGAGGACAAGTGAATAAGGATGCAGTTTCGATCCCTTTGATTTCACCTGAGAATTGAAGAGTTTGCGTTAGGCTCGCGACGTTAAACAAGCGTTAATTGAGAGGCAACTCAATCATTTTTTGGTATATTACTGTAATTAATTTTATTAAATCTTAGTTTTAGGATTGATGATGGTTGAGTTCTTGTTGAAAAGGGTATTTTTCTTCTGTCTCTGCCTCCTCGCGCGAATCACGCCAAAACTAGCGCCTTTAGCGCTGGCTGGTAATGGGTCACGAGAAGTGGCATGACTGGCATGGATAATGACGCGGTTTATGCCACTAATTTGAATTATCCACTTCCAATTCACGCGGATAGCACTAACGTGGTGCGGTTTGCACCGTGAATTTTCATTTTCCTCTGCCAAGCCGTTCAAGTAGAGCAGAGTCTGGTGCGGCTGGCGCCAGAATTTTAAATTCTTCACTGTCAATCTGTGCGAGTTGCGCAAGACTGGTGCTAACGGCGCTTGAATTGTCCTTAAGTCTTTGTCATGTGGCACGAGTAGCACCGACTGCGGCGCGATCCGCGTGAGACATTAGAGTGAGTTTGGCAATTTTAAATAGATTAAAAACCTAACCTACCCCACCCCATATCCCACTCGTTCCCGTCTCAACCGTGAAGACTGCCCCTTTAGTGCACCACTCCATTTATCTCTCCCACTCCATAACCACCATAAATCTCCATTTTCTTCCCGCCAGCACCACTCCAGGCTCACATTTCACCTCCCTTATCTCTTTTCACTGCGTAAGGTCACAATAGTTTTCTTCCATTCACATCAAATTCATCATCCTTATGGCTGGCGATAAGATAAAGTTTTCTGCTTAATGTGCTCTTTGGAATGGAATACTTGGGTAAGCTATTCAAGACCTTGCTATTGTGAACCCAATTGTAATGTTGTACATGTCGCATTTGCAAACCACGCGAATCGTGCAAGAGCTGGCACAATTCACACTAGCTGTTTTATGATGGTGTGTTGTACAGCTTGTGCGACTGGTGCGGAACCTAGCACGACCAGCGCGGGCTAGATATGACTGACTTGGCCATTGTTTTAATTGATATATATGATCTATCCATACATGCATTGAGTGACTGAAATTGAATCCTTGTTCTGAAATTAAATCTGGGAATTATGTTGGTCCCATTGTCCTATGCATTCTTGCATAATATTGATTTTAGGACTGTCATTGTGAAAGTGCTGATTTTATTCCCCACTAGGACCACATGTTTTGTGCTTGTTTTCTGAATATGAAATTTTCTGTAAGAACATAGTTCCTAAAGAATAGTGCATATGAAATGCTAACTTGACTAACCATTGTGGAATTGAATTGTAGAAATATTTCCTCACTTAAATTTGGGAATTGCTGGTTGATCCAGTTGAGACACTGTTTTCTGTGTTGTTTGTTGGCTCTATGCTGATTATACACTGTGTTGGGAAAACTTTTCTGAGTTTCAAGGCAAACAAGCGGAAAAGACTAAAAAGAGAAGCACAACTACATCTGGCAGCAAGAGGCCCCGGATATCTGGTTTTGGTGAAGACCAGTTTCATTTCCAGGAGCACCAAGAACGGTTTGACAAATGGTACTTACCAAAGAAGATCATTCCAGAGAAGAAGATTGCTTGGGATTCTCTGCCTGAAGATTCCCCTATCTTGGAGGTGATTAACATGAGAAAATGGCAGAAGTTAGTGACTTTCCCTAAGCCTAGTTCCAGCGTCATCCTGAAAGAATTTCTAGCTAATGTGGACAGAGACACTGTTGCTGAAAAGAAGGTGACCTGGGTGAGAGGGGTCAAAGTCCCTTTTGATCATAAGACCATTGAATGCTTCCTAGAAACATCTTATAGGAGCAACTCTGCTTGTGACTTTGTTATCAAATTCAACACGAGTAGCCTACCACCAGTAAGAATATGTATAGAGACAATATGCCTCAGCTGGCAGACCTGATTCGACAAGGGATCACATGCTTGTACACAGCTTGGAAGACCAAAGCGGGATTACCATATGTTCCTGAAAAGTTGAGAAAGCATGATTTGACTAGTTAAGCTGAATTTTGGCACCGGTTCAATAATCACAGTTATTCCATCCACTAATCTGACGGGTGTGAATGTGGAAAGGGCAATCCTACTTTATGTCTTGATGAGGGATGCGAACCTCAACATTGTTAGGGTCTTATCTGATAGGATCCTCCACATGATTCGAGATGGTAATAGCAAAACATGGCTTGCCCACTCATCCCTCATTTCCCATTTATGCATGCAAGATGGTGTGGAGATACCACCGGAAGAGCCTAAAGATGTGAAGATCACTTCCCTCATGTGTAACACCCTGAAATTTCAATAACTGCAAATATATGTTATATGAATTATTCTTGATGTAAATATTAGATTATGAGAAATTTGGCTGGTCTATATTTGAATTAATTGGGTGAAATATCAATTAGAGACATTAAGGAAATGTTTGAAGAGAAATGACCATATTACCCTTTCCTTAAATAAGAAATTACAGAAATGCCCTTGAGGTGAAAATGCCCCTAGATATTTTAAGGTGAAAATTACATAAATGCCCTTGGATATTTTGGAACTGACAAGAATAACCTTAGATATTTAGGCTAGATGTTTTATGGTGGAAATGACAATTATGCCCTAGGATGAATGATGAAATTACCATAATGCCCTTTAGGCCAGAAATGACCAGATATCCTTCGAGATTTTGTGAGAACTTGATGAAATTACAGAATACTCTTGATTGGCAGAATATCAAAAAAGTTTGTGATAAGAAACTCTAGAATAGAATTTCTATGAATTTTATAAGGTGACAACTTTGAAACATTATTCAGAAGAATTCAAGTATCAGAAAAATATAGAAAAATGATAGGTAAAATCTATGGAATTTTCTCTTAATTGTAGGATGAATAGATTTATTTAATAAAATGGTTTAGTAATTCTGATAGTCAAAAGTAATATGGACCAATTAGAATTAAGATAAAAGCAGTCTTGTAAGTAAAGTTTGAGTAGCAGTATAGATTACTTGTGAGCAATTTTTACTGGAATTGAAGTCAGTTTCTGAAAAACTCTAGAATGCTATTATTCAATATTATCTTTAGGTAGAAGAGTTCAAATCAAACTTGACTTCTTACTAGAAAATACCATGTGTAAAGCCACAAGGAAATTGGATTTTTCTTCATCATCAAAAATGACATATACACAAAAATAACATGAAATGAAGCAAAATTACCCTTCATTCTCCAAAGTCCACGTGAAAGCTAGAGGAATTGAGAAGATTCAAGAGCTTGGACACTTGTAAAGTGGTAGCCAAGTGTAAAGTAAGGTTATTATGACTTATGAGATTTTTTTCTATATAGTAAAAAGATAATAATGAATCTAGTTAGAACCTAATGGAATAAGAGAAGACTAAGTTAGAATGAAACTAAATGAGGGAAATTAGTTAAGAAGGGCAAAAATGTCCTTGAATATTAAATCATTTCCTAAACACTATATAAAGGGGGGAGGGGGACCTAAAATGCAAGTCATTTTCCAAGCTTCCTCTACATATCCTTCACATGAATATCCTCCCTCATATCACTCTCATCCTTTCATTTTCCAAGCTAAAAATAAGTAAGAAAGAAACCCCACCATCTTGAAGAATCACGTGTAAAGCTAGGTGCCTTTAGGAAGAAGTTTGACAAGCTTTATAAGAAGAAAACAAGGTATGTATGGGGAGGTTTTATGGTAAAGATAATTTAAGTATTACTTGTGTTTGAATAAGTATGTATAGGGAAGCTTTATGATAAAGATAGTTTAAGTGTTTAAGTGTTGCTTGTGTTTAAATAAATGCTTGAAAGTTCTGTGAAGTATGATTTATGTCTAAGAAATAGTGAACTGGAGTTATGGTTACATGATTAAGTGCTTGAATGAAGTTTCATGTGTTGCTGAGAGTTTCTATGAATTTCTTTAAATTTCATGTGTTTTTGAGTGTTTCCATACATGGATGATATGTTGTGTACTTGAATAATAAGCTTATGAATCTCCATGAAATCCATGTGTTGTTATGAATTTCTATACTTAAATGATTTATGTTGAATTTTTAAATGGGATATAAGAGACAGTGATTGAGAACTGATGTTGAAAATAAAATGAATGAGCTGTATAAGTTTCATTTGTGTCATAAGAGTTGCCTCAAAGTGGAGGTGTATATAAAGAGTTGCCTCAAAGAGGAGGTGTGTATAAGAGTTGCCTCAAAGAGGAGGTGTGTTAGATAGCTGCAGGAGCTGAGTTCGAGCGTTCAGATAAGAGAAGTCCGAGTTGGGGGGTGACTCGATAGTGGGGAAATCACGCCACCCATGACGATCACATGAGAGTGGGTGAGAATCCTATTGCAACATTGTGACGCCCTGACTGATCGTTTCGGTTTTGTGTCACAAGGATGGGGCTATCTTGACTGTGGTACCACATGATAAGAGTTTAAAGAGAAACATGCATCATGATAAAAAAGAGAATCATGCATCATATAATTTTTGAGGATGTTGTTATGACTATCTGTATGTTGAATGTATTATGTTGCTTAAATTATGTTTATCATGAACGTACCCTGTATTTTGTGTCTGTGGTTGACACCTGCTATGACCTCGATTTTATTCGGGCGAGCAGACGAACAACAGAGAAAAAGATTGTCAAGAAGTTTTGTTTGAAGATGTGTTATTTGAAGATGTTATGCTTGAGGATGTATTCAGTTGAGATAGAATGTTTTAGTTATTTGTATCATGTAAAAGAATCGAAATTAGTTTGTACTCTTATTTTACATTACATCAGTGTAGTAAATATTAATCAGTAATGGAAATCTCTTTGAATATCAGTTATTAGTAAATTTGGTTTGGTAATTTTAAGCAAGTTGAAAAGAATTTTCATCAAAAATCAATAAAATACCAGATGGTAATTTGAGGCGTTTCATCATGACTCATAAGACTTATCTGGATGCAGTGGAAGGTGCTTACCAAGAGCAAATCATCCGAGCTTCTAGGCTTTCACCTAAGGAAGTTGCCTCTAGGAGCCCCCGTCGAGCACCCCATGCCAGAGGAACCACAGCCAGAGTTCCAGGCTCCCCTACCGACAACATCTTCTTCCACCTTGAAAGTGCCCTGTCATGAGCTACTTTATGAGGACTTTCCCAGCTACTTATGGATGCAGGCACAGCTTGACCGACTGGTCATTCAGAGCGACATCCGGACCAATCCAGGGAGATTATCAGACTTGTATATGGAAGACATCTGCCGACACTTGGCCATTGACTATGCTTTTTACCAGCCACAATATCCACCAGTTCCACCTACCTATCATTCACCAGCTGCATATCATCCATCACCACCTACCGCAGCTGACACTCCTCCAGAGTTTCCCATGCCATATGAGCTAGCAGCAGAGCATCCTATGACACCCCAGGCTGTCAGTGACGATACCATGGAGGAGGTGTGATGCCCTATTGCTTGAACTATCATCAACTACCTTTTGCTTTTATTTTTATTTCCCATTTTTGCTGCTTCTGGACCATTTAGGACATTGTTAGGGTCCTTGGACATGCTGGGCATTTTAGCCCCTGGTACATTTGTTTTGGTTTGCCTTCAGACTGATGTTTCACTAGTGTCTGTGATTCCTCAAATAACGCACATATGTGTAGTTATATTATTAGCGCAGAAGTTTATGTTAGTTATTGCTGGGGACAACAATTTTCTAAATTTGGGAATTAGGGCGCACACGTTATTTGAAGAATCACATTGAATCACTTTAAGAGGAACAAAGGACGTCTAATAGGGATTTTGTTTATCAATTAGTATTTTAACCGTTATATTGAATTTTGAGTCTAATTTTTAACTTAACTTTTAGGAGTACATATTAGATAATTTTCTAGAAGCATGTCAGATTTAGATTTGCCAAATCAGTCAAATTTGATTGAATTTTTAGGAAGCATGTGTGACATGAAAATTCTGGCATGGCATTGCATGGAACATGAATTGAGATGATGACTGCTTGCATGTCTGAATTGCATGTTGAAATAGAAAATGATGTTTGATTTGAAATCAATAGAGTCTAGCTTGATACCATAGCCTGTGAGGATTGTGCTTATACATAAAATATTTTGTTTAGAGAGACCTCACTGTGGTAGTACTCTAGAACTTGCTCTGTTTCTCTACTGATGCATGCATATTTTGATATGATAAAGGCATTTTATTCTGTTAGCCTTGGCCAAGTTGACTTACCTGAAAATTTTTCCATTGCTAACCCCTTTGAGCCTGAGACTTTTCCATTCAATCACCTGATGAATTGCTTAAACCATGCCCATTGACTTACCTTAATTGAGATTGCAATGCTTGATTGGTTTAAAGAGAAAAAGAAAGAGATCAAGGTGAACTCCACTAGAAGTTAAATGATAGAAGGAAAGAAAAAGAACTGCCTACAAGTAAGTTCAAAAGAGGAAAAGAAAGAAATTGCAATGAGAAGAAAAGTAAAAAGAAAGGAATGAAAAATTCTGAAAAGAAGTAATGGAGTAAAAATCCAAATTGAGATCTGAATGACTCTAAAGAAGATCAATGTTCCAATCTCAATGATTGTATAGCTACTTCCCAAATATTCCTACCCCTAAGCCAGACCAAGTTATAACCCTATCATGACCTTTTTGATCAGTTTATGCATGTGTTGATGTTTCTCATCTTTAGAAACTTGAGAATAGGATCAAGCTTATGGTAGTGCTATGGCTGTGGTGGATTGAGAGATTATGATAATACCCAAACACTTGAGTGACGAGTGAATGCTATATCTTGGTGAGGGGTATTCAAGTTAGACTTTGACATGTGATGGAATTGAAAAACATTGTTTGAAGTTTTGATGTGGAAATCAATCATGCTAAGCATAGTAAATTCTAAGATTGTCTGTGCAATTTTGTGCTTGAAGGTTCGATCCTTGCTTTCCACTGTGAACTCTTGTTTATTGCTGAGGATAACAACATCTAAATCTGGGAATTATTTGATATGCATCTAGCATATAACGCTTTCCAAGCTAAAAAAAGCAAGGAATCAATCACAAATGAGTGATAATTGTCTATAATTGCTGGAAATATTGATGATTCCTTCTCAATCATACTCTCACTCACGTTATGTAATTTCATAGTAGAAGAGTGCAAGAAAAGTAGAGAAAAAACCAAGAGCAAGAAAAGCCAAGTCAAAACATCTCATGCTAACCACTTGGTGCTAGCGTCGTTCGCGCCAAAGAAGGATTTATAGTGTATTGCTCTCTGCCATCTGGCGCTAACAGCGTGGGCCATGGAGAGACCAGCATCAGGCTTGGTATATGTTTGCGCAATCAGCGCTGGAATTCGCTCGACTTGCGCGGGCGACACGGGATTCAGTTGTTCCCTTTCACTGTGCACTCTGCTGAGGGTATTTTGGAAACTTCATGCCCCAAGGATAAATAGCAACACAACCAGCTGAGAAAAGTGACTTCCAAACACTTACAAAATATCAAGAACAAAGGAAAAGGAAGGATTTGGGAAGTGTTGGCTAGGGCAAGGAGATTGAAGACCAAGTGAAGAGATGCTTCTCTTCTTCTTTCTCTTTGATGTTCCTTAGTTAAGCATGCTTTATTTTGTGTTTTTAAAGTCAGACATGAATATGTCTGGCTAGTTGCTTATTGTAGTTAGGGCCACAAACCTCATGTAACCTCTTTTTGGTTGGATTGGTTCTATTGTTCTTTTATGCTAAGTTATTTTACTTTGCTTTGTTCATAAAGACTATCTCTTTATTAGACTTGATCACTCTGATAATGTTCTGAGGGTTAGGGTTCACAATAAGAATATTGGGGTTCTAATGCTAGACTGTAGTAACGTAACAATCTTTACATTATCTAGGAATAGAAATGTATGATTACGGATTATTAGGTGTATCAAACTTAATGCTTAACCTAATAGAGATTACTAAGGAATTAGGATCTTTAAATGGGTTGAAGGGTTAAAGTCACTAAGGAATTAGGATTTAACTACCTTTCGTATAAAGATGCCTTATCTGAATAACTAGGATAATCGACTATAGTAATCAATCCAAGTTAAGAAAGTTAGAATTAATAGTTGAGTGTGCCCTGACTACTATTTCTCTCATATTTTACTAAAACCAAATTTCGTTGTTCTTAATTACTTATTGATTCTTGAACCGTGTCTTTACTTTTACTTACTTCAAAATACAATACACATTTCAATCAAAACATTTATTCATCCAACTTCAAGATAATAGTTGCGATAAAATTGGTGCATCAATCCTTGTGGGACGATATTCTACTTATCATTTTATTACTTGGAACGATCAGTACACTTGCCGACATCGCAACACACTGCATGTCGAGGCATGTTAGCATCATTAGGTGCAACTACATCTAGAGGTGGAACATGTGGTGGATCTGGTACACAATGTTGCACGGCGGGAAGACGTCTAACACCCTCCCCAATATGTGGCGGAGTCATGAAATGGTGGGATATTCAGTAAAACGAATCAATATAATTTGCCTCACACTCAACCTGACGAGGTCTCCAGTGAGTGCAAGATACTCAGAAAAGTGTAGCCACCTATCATCAACCTCCTCTGTCAATGGGGAAGCCCAACTTTGAAGGCATGTTATAGGTTGAACGAATCCAAACTATCTAAGAACCCTCTTCGGTTGGTATCTGACAATGTATGGGCCCCATCTGATATCACCTGAGAATAGAGATATGACTTCAAAGTCACGGAAGGCATGGTGATCAATGTATGGTGTCCAACAAACACCATCTATCGTCAACCTATCTAATCACCTACGATAGGTTGTGACAGGTAATGCCTTCCCTAGCTTCCAGCGACGTGCCCATGGTTGCCTCTCTTCATAGTCCTCATCTGCAATCATATTGGCAATTACAGAAAAATGCTCGTATATCCAACACTATAGTCACAAAAATAGTGAAAACAAATAAGTCGTTACAGTACAAGCCAAACACTAATCAATAAATAGAAATCAATTAACTTGTCAAAAGTACCTGCAGGAGACTAATATACCCAACAACATGTTTACCGTGGTGTTGACACGCATAGTTTAAGTTGTCATACATGTGTTGGAGCGTAGCCGCTCCCCAACTAAATCCACCAGACTGATGTAGATCATGAAATGCCTCCAAAAATATCACACCAATATGTGTGGCACTCTTGTTAACAAAGATGGTGCAACCTACCAGATGGAGCAAATATGCTTTAGCTGACACCGTCCACTACGTTGCCTCACACGTCACATGGTACACGTCTCGCAGCAAGACAAACGAACATATGCTCTGTGCATTGTTTCGTTTCTGCTTCAGCCTCTTTGGGAGTCACCTCAAGCAACTCAACTAGTAATTGAACAGCCTCCTCTACATCTAATATATCATAGGTTTGGAAGGCACCTATGATTGGTAGATGTAACAATGATGCCACGTCATCCAGCGTAATAGTCATTTCTCCTATCGACAGATGGAAGCTATTGGTTTCCTTGTGCCATCTCTCCACAAAAGCAGATATTAAACCCCTATCACCTGTCTCTAACAAACAAGTAATAAGTGGGCTTAACCCCATACCGGCCACCAAACCTTCAATCTCAGGTGCAGGCCTACTAAATTTGTGCACTTTTCTTCCATGAGATGCCAACTTCAGCTCAGCGGGTTCCTGCAATATTTCTTAGTTAGCTAGCTACATAAAAATCCCAAATAATTTTAAATGGAATTATATTCAAATACAATCCTACCTCTCCGATCCAAACTTTTGCTGCTACATGATCAGCATAAAGTGACAATACTGAAGTGTCATGGGGCCTGCCAGGAAATCCCTCAGCCTCAACATCAATGCCTCTCTCCTCAGGTGCAAGAATGTCACCCACATCTACACCTTGGTCAGCAGGCACATCCTCAACAACAACAGTCCCTGCCTGTTGTCTTTGTACCAATGATGTAGGCCTTCGGCGTTCAGGGGCTTCTTCTTTGTTACCACTTGCCTCTCTACCTAAGGCTCTGTTCATAACTCTGCCCAAAGCCCGACGTAATCCTCGTGTTCTAACCATAGCCTATAATTTTGACAAATTGTTAGATAACAACTTCAAATCAATCCAAATGAGTGCAATCAATATCAGTTATCTTCATACAAATCAAATCAACCCAAATCAATGCATACCCTTGGTAGTTAATCAACTGCGTGAAAAAAATGGTTAACTTGAATAGAACTTCAGCTTATTCAAAAACTTGGAAATTACAAATTAAGTTCATGAACTAATTAGAATGCAGTGACCCTAATTAGTTAACAATTCATGAAACAAACACACAGTAGGGTATGCAAATTGAAGTTCTACATTTTTCCAGCATCATAGTTTTGAAACAAATTGAAGTTCTATTCAAGTTAACCAACTATGGATCATAATACAAATTTAATTGTTATAAATACACTAAGACAAATACTCTAATATACAAAGAACCATAGGATCACAATCCAAAAAAAAAAAAACAGAATTGGACAGCATGCATCAACTTAATTAGTACCCATCTGGACAACATGCATCATATCACAGCATCATACACAGAAAATTAGACAACTAAAATACCCCTAAAAAAACAAAGTGGTTAACTTGAATAGAACTTCAGTTTAGTCAAAAACTTGAAATTACAATTTAAGTTCATGAACTAATTACTTATTATGACCCTAATTAGTTAACAATTCATGAAACAAATAATCGATAGGGTATGCCAATTGAAGTTCTATATTTTTACTTTCTTAGTTTTGAAATAAATTGAAGTTCTATTCAATTTAACCAATATTTTCACACATAAAATTGAATACCAATCATTACACATGCAACTCAATCAAATCATTACACACATGATTACCCAAACCAACAACAAATACTAATAAATAAAATTTTTAAAAATAAATAAACATTTTTTTTTAAAAAAAAAACCTCAGTATGACCCTTACGGATTGACAATTCGTATGACCCTTACAGATTGGCAATTTGTATGACCCTTACAGATTGACAATTTGTATGACCCTTACAGATTGACAATTTGTATGACCCTTACAGATTGGCAATTCGTATGACCCTTATAGATTGGCAATCTAGATCATACGGATTGCCAATCCGTATCATACGGTTTGCTAGTTCGTATGACCCTTACGGATTGGCAGACCTTAGGCTCATACAGATTTGCAATCCATAAGGCTCATACAGATTGTCATTCCTTCTTACAGATTGACAATTCGTATGAGCCTTATGGATTGCAAATCCGTATGCACAAACTTAACGAAACCACCAACGACCAACAACCACAACCAAAAATGCACTAGATGTGTGCCCGACGATGACACGATGGAGAAGGAAAGCAAACGATGGCACGACGGAATGAACGACATCAAAACCAAACGAGGTCATGAATGGTGTATTGGAAACAATATTTTGCCCGTACATAAAACCTTTTTTTCAAAGGCTATTTCTGGAAGTTCACTATTCAATGCTGGCTGTATAAGAAAATACCCTGGTGTAGAATACATAACTCCTTAATATGGGGCTAGGATTAGGGCTTAAGAGGGTCAACCTATAAGTCATGCAATTTTAAAATGTTTTTGGTTAGCTGTCCAAAACATAAATTTTCAATTTGGTTGAGGTTGAGGGTATTTTTGATCGACTTCAGCCAAGACATTTTTGGTCAACTAGGATTATTTTTGGTCGACCTCAAACATGACAATTTTTGGTTGATTCGACTATGGTTGCTTTTGGTCAACCTTGATTAAGGTTGTTTTTGCTTGACCTCAAACAGACCTTGACCCAAGTTATTTTCAATCAACTTTGGCTTGATTATTTTTTGCCAACCATGGCTAGGGTTTTTCAGTCGATCTTTGGTCAACCTCGGCCAAGGATGTTTTTGACCAATCACGAAAGCGGCAATTTTTTTGCAAACCTCGGTCGACCTTAGCTAGGGTAGTTTTCGTCAAACCCCGAGCGGGCAGTTTTTAGCCGACATCAATAAAGATAGTTTTTTGTTGACCTTGACTGGGGTTGTTATCAGGTGACTCAGCTAGGACTATTTTTTAGTCAACCTCAATTGGGAAAATTTTCTATTGACTTGCTCTATTAGGGTTATTTTCAAACGACCTCAGTCAAGACACTTTTTGGACAGCCTTGGCTAGGATTATGTTTGGTTGACCTCAATCGAGGTATTTTGGGAAAACTTTAGCTAGGATTAATTTTGAACGACATCGGCCAAGCTTATTGTTGGTCAACCTTATATGGCACTCTTTGACCAACTAGACTGGAGTTGTTTTCATCCAACCACAACTAGTGTTAGTTTTAGCCAATCTCGGCTAGAGTTATTTTTGGTTGACCTCAACTGGATAATTTTAGGTCGACCTCAATTAGGATTATTTTTGGTCAACCTTGGCCGAAGCATTTTCAGTTGACCTTAATCGGAGTAGTTTTAAGTCAACCTCGATTGGGGTTCTTTTCAAATGACCTCAAACTAGATATTAACAAAAAATGTCATAATATTGAAACTTAAGGTCCATGGGTCAACTTTAGCATACAAGACTTTGCGGGCTTTTTAATGTGGGCTTATTGGCTTTTTGGGCTTCTTTGCCTTGGTCCACACTGGTCAGGGTCGAGCTAGACCTGATCGGCCATTTTGACGATTTTACATAGGAATTATCCTTAAAATTGAGTTAATAAAGATTTGAAATTAATTATAATATATCTTGGCATGCTAAAGACTTTTTATACAATTTTTTTACAACTTTTAAATGGTCAACTAACCAGAACTTAACATGCAATTAAAAATTATTCATTTTTACAATAATAAGTAATAAATTTAAAAGTCACATTTGAAGCGATTTTACGTAATTCACAGTATAAAAAATTAGCACTAATAATATTTCAAAATAAAACTCTTAAGATTTTACTAATATATATGCTTTGGAACACAATTAATATTTCATTGACTAAATGTTACTTTTGGTTCATTATATTTTAGTGTTGTTTCACTTTAGTACATTAAGTTTTAAATTTTTCATTTTGGCCATTTATTGTTGATTCAAGAGGAGTCATGAGAGGATGAACAAAGGAATCAAGCTTTGGTGTTTTGTACTTTCAACATGCCTCATTGGAAAAGTGCCAAAGAAGCTATGAAGATCAATTTGATTCATGTAAAAGGGAAGATGTGTTTTCTGATAATCCAATGAGCATATCATTCATAATCATTCATCTAGGATTGTTAGATTGAAGGTCTAAATAAAAGCATTTAACAAGTAAGGCATTTTAAAATCAAAGTTGTTTTGGAAAAATGAAGTTTTCCTGCATTAATCGATTACAACATTGTTAGCATCGATTATTTTGTTCTTCGTGCCTTCTGGAAAACAAACCAAGAACAATGTAATCGATTGCATATCGAATTAATCGATTACCTAGGCTAAAATTGAAAAATCATACTGTCTGTCTTAATCGATTACAGAAGTTCGTAATCGATTACATGGCTAACATGTTTTGTTGATTTAATCGATTACATAGTTCATTTGAAAATATTGGTCTGTCTGTCTTAATCGATTACCAAATTCCATAATCGATTACTCAGTGCATTTTGAAAAACATGAGTGTCTGGTTTAATCGATTACTTGACGGAATAATCGATTACATTGTTCATAGCTCAAACCCAGAACATATCAGGAGCACTTTAATCGATTACATTCTTGATTTAATCGATTATAAATGCGAAATAATCGATTACAAGAGCGTGTTTAATCGATTATTTTCAGTTGGAAAGCTGTTATAAATAGAACCCATTGCTATGTGTTTTTGTAACTTGAGAATTTCAAAATCTGAGCAATCACAAACACTCGTAAGCTTTCATTAGTGTATTTCTGGGTTTTAAAAAGCATTTAGGCTTCATAAATTCGTATGGGTTTTTGATTTGAAGAAGTGCAGCATCATTGAGTCTCAAAGCTTAAGGAAAGGGATGCATTGTGTAATATCTTGAATTTTTAAACATATGATTAAGCATGTGTTAAGCTTAGGATTAAGCTTATAATGGAGGAAATATAATTAGGCCTTGGAATCCCTTGAAAGGAGGCTTAAACGCTTGAGAAAGGGTTGAAATAGGCTGTTCTGGCCTACGGCGCGACCCGCGCCAGATGTATAAAATATGCCTATGCTGTCTGCCATCCCGCGCTAGTAGCGTGAGTACGGTGCTAGTAGCGTGGGAAGTGGCTCAGAAATGACATTTTCTTTCTGTCAGCCCACGCCAGTAGCGTGGGAGTCCACGCTGGTAGCGCCACAGATGCTGGAGGTTGGCGCGACTAGTGCCATAATGGCGCGGGTAGCACCGTAAGTGCTCCAGAAAGTCTGTTTTTCACTGGAACTTGGCGCGGGTAGCGCCATATATGGCGCGACTAGCGTGGGAACGTCGGCAGAACCAGAATTTAAAGGTCATTTTACGAGATTTTGGCCCAAAAGCATGGTTTCTTCTTCCCTCAGCCTCCAACCTCCATTGATGACTTGCCAAGCTTCCTAGGACCATGCAAGATAACCAAAATACTTTCTTGATGTCCTTTAATCTTGAGAGAATCATCTAGAAAGCCATAATCCTTCATTATATTTACTTGAAACCCCTTGTGAGTGAGAGTTGGGATTCTCAAGAGAAACCCTCAGAGAACTCGAGAATAGGCGAGACCCAAGGCAGGAGACAGACACCAGAGCTTGAGGAAGCTGTCCTGAGATCTCCTGGGTCGCCACTGAGGTAGGGAATTCAAGTTCTCTTGGGTCTCTGTGACTTTGGGGTTTTCTGAGTTTTGTGACCCATGCTGAGATGGGGCTAGAATTAGCCCAGGGTCTAGTTGAGAAACTTGTTTAGGACGATGAATAGATGAAGGAATAGCTTTCAGTTTTTGATTCTGATGATTTTGGATTTTGGCTCTATGTGGCCTATGTGATCTGTGTTATGGCCACTTGTACTGGTCATCTGATATACCAGAGCCTTATATATATATATTGTCTAGAGCCTGTGTGGCTAATGGAATGGAGTCTTGAGCAAGGCTTGAACCATTCCAGTGATATTGTGAGTTGTTGAGGCTGATGAGATTATGCCATGTTTCTGAGGCATTGAATCTACAATGATTCAGTTTTGATACTCAGCCTAGAGGGACCTTGTATGGTCTGAGAGAAGCCTAATAATAGGCTAAACTTGTTTTGAACCCTAGGATAGGGGAATTATGCTATGTTTGATCTGTGATTGATGTCTGTGGTTTTGAGATTGATATGAAACTACATGTGCCTTGATTAGGCCGTGATTCTGAGGTTATTGGTGGCGGGAGCCACAAAGCAGGGACCAGATCATAGAGTAACATCTTGCCAGGTAAGTTCAGTGTCCCTGGGGATGATTCCCATCTTGTGTGCCAAACCACACTCCGGGGGGAGTTGTGGTCATGTCATAATACATGCATTTGCATTGGCATTCTGATGATGATGACATATATGCCTCTATGCTTGAGATATATTGGTTATATGTTGAGATATGACATGTTGTGATTATGATT
>PYAF01001298.1:10719-40417 GCA_007407185.1 Glycine tomentella | reverse complement strand
GGGGTTCGGGGTTCGGGGGTTCGGGGTTTCGGGGTTTCGGGGCTTCAGGGTTCGGGGCTTCGGGATTCGGGGTTCGGGGTTGGGGTTTCGGGTTTCGGGTTTGGGGGTTGGGGTTTAGGGTTTGGGGTTGGGGTTTGGGGTTTGGGGTTTGGGGTTTAGGGTTTGGGGTTTGGGGTTTGGGGTTTAGGGGTTCGGGTTTAGGGTTTAGGGTTGAGGGTTGAGGGTGGAGCTAAGCTTGTAAATGGTTTTTCACTCGATCAGAATTATGCTCTCTTTTGCTACTATAATGTTGCTTCCTAAGCGTTATGCCGATTTATAGGGAAGATTGCTTTTATATTTGGTGCAAGACTTGAACTTCCATATTTTATGTATGTTCTTATATTACCCAATCCACGAGAAGAGCATTGGGATGCTGCTCTTCGCATTGTGTGTTACTTGAAAAGGAACCCTGGAGAACAGATATTATTGTGTGCTGCAGATCGATTGGGTAAGGTTTTCCTCAACTAGGAGAACTCTTGCTATTTGGTTTGTTCAACTTGACAATTTAACCATCTCTTGAAAAACTAGGATATACCAACATCTATGGTGTCTTTCATATTTCTCATGTTCCTCGTGTGTTCTTCATAGTTTTCCTAATTCTGAGCTTTGATTCTTGTCAATTGATATTCAAGTGTTGTTATTGTGTGCTGAAATACTAAATTTTTTTTTTCCAATTTCGTGTTTGATCTGGAAAAAAGTAGAAACAAAAAGAAAAACAAAAACAAAAGAAATTTGCATCAAGTGTTAGAAAAGGCAAGAAAGCAAAAGAATAGTGAACAAAAGCTGGAAAAGAAAAAAAGAAAACAGAAATCAAAGAAAAAAAGAAAAACCAAATTACAAAATTACAAGTTTGTATGGTGCTTTGAACAACAAATCAAGGGAAAAGTGTGTGATTTTCAGTATGGATGAAATATGTTTCAACAATTGCATTCATTTCAATATCTTGCTTGACAAAGCTTTTTGAAAATCTTGTTTGATAAAGCTTGTTAAATCTGAAGTTCCTTGAGTTGTCTCATAAATTCCTTTTGAGTAGTCCTTTATAAATTGTGCTTTGTTGCTTGTCTTTTAAAATTCCAAAAGTTTTTTCTTAGAAGTTTTCTATTCTTTGGACTCTTAAGCCTTGTCTAGAATCATTTCATATTTCACTTTAGCAAAGAGGCTTGATTAGAAGTGAGGTTCTTATCTAAGAACTATAGAGAGAATAAGAGTGGAAAAAGGCAAGAGGAAACATTATAGAAAAAGCCTTGAAAGTGTGCAAACACGAGAGTGAGAGTAAACACTTAGAGAGTGGTGAGGAATTTCTTATATATATACTTGTGTTTTGCTAACCAATTTTTGTGAAGGATGAGTTCAAGTGGAGATGCCTTGTCACCTAAAACCTCTAGGTTGATGAGAGCCATGACTAAGCAAATGGAGAAACTACAAACACGAATGGATGAAAAATTTGAAGAGTTACAAAAGGAAAAGTCAAGAAAGAATAGTTCCATTGGAAGTGTGGATGGAATGGGTGGAAGTAGTAGAAGAGGGAGTGATTATGCTTCTTCCTATGGAGGAAACTACTATGATGAGGGAAGTGAGAGGGAAGAAAGAAGACATTATCCTAGAAGAGGAAGGAGAGGTGAGGGAGAAAGGAGGATAAGGAGAGAACATAGGAAAGGTGAGAATAGAAGGATAAGGAGAGAGGAGAGAGATGAAACGAATAGAGGATTGGGAGGAGTAAAAATTAAGATTCCAAAATTCCTTGGCACTAATGATCCTAATGAATATTTTGAGTGGGAAATGAAGGTTGAGCAGATTTTCTCATGTCAATATTTTGAGGAGGATAAGAAAGTGACCCTTGCAACTATAGAATTTGGGGGTTATGCTTTGGAGTGGTGGAGCCACATTCAAAGAGATATAGTTGGGGGAAGAAGGCAAAGAGTAAATACTTGGGAGGACTTGAAAGCAAGCTTGAGAGTTAGATTTGTTCCAGCTTATTATTCTAGAGATGTTCACAATCTTCTTCAAAGACATTTCCAAGGTTCCAAAAGTGTTGATGAGTATTATAAGGAAATGGAGTTGATGATGATGAGGGCTGGAATTGTAGAGCATAGAGAAGCAAGTATGACTAGGTTTATTCATGGGTTGAATAGAGAAATTCAAGATGTGGTGGAGCTATATTCTTATGACACAATTGAGGACCTAGTACATAAGGCTCAAAGGGTAGAACAACAAATGAGAAGGAGAAAAAAATCTTATTCTAAGTATAGTGGGGCTGCAACTTCTAGTTGGAGAGATAAGCCAAAAAAAGAGAGTTCTCCAGTTAAAAGGAGAGAAGAGATGGTGGAAAAGTCAACTAAAAAGATTGAACAAGTAACTCCAACAAAAACGGGAAGTATTAAATGCTTCAAGTGTCTTGGGAGAGGACATATTGCTTCACAATGTCCTAATAAACGAACTATGACATTGCTTGATGATGGAAAAATTACTAGTGAATCTTCAAGTGAATCATCTAGATCTTCAAGTGAAGGAGAGAAAGCACTTACACTTGTGGAGGCCGAAGAAGGAGATCTTTTAATGGTGAGAAGAATGTTGAATAACTTGTGCTTAGACAAAGAGGAGAATCAAAGAGAAAATATTTTCCACACAAGATGCTTGGTGAAAGATAAGGTTTGTTCACTTATCATTGATGGTGGGAGCTGCACTAATGTAGCTAGCACAAGAATGGTGGAGAAATTGAGATTGCCAACCACACAACATCCCAAGCCATACAAGCTACAATGGCTTAGTGAAAATGGAGAAGTGGTGGTAAATTCTCAAGTGCTTATTCCTTTTTCTATTAATGCTTATCATGATAATGTTCTTTGTGATATTGTTCCTATGGAGGCTGGCCATATTCTTCTTGGTAGGCCATGGCAATATGATAGGGAAGTTGTACATGATGACAAAGAAAATACTTTTGAGTTTGAGCATAATAGCAAGAAAATTATTTTGAGACCAATGACACCTAGACAAGTGTGTGAAGATCAAATTAAGATGAAAGAAAAGAGAATAAAAGAGTTGAAAAAAAATATTGCACTTGAAAAGAAAAAAAAAGAGTGTTGTACAAAAAGGAAAATATAGTGAGAAAAAAAGAACGGAAAAAGAAAATCGTAACAAAAAAATTAAAGAGATTAAAGAAAGTTTCTTCTTGAGAGGAAAGGATGTCAAAAGAGTGTTATTAGCAAGGCAACCTATTCATCATTTGATTTCTAACTCTCTTTGTTTAAATGTTGAAAGGGAAGGAGGAAATGTGCTGAAAATGATGCCATCTCTTTTGGAGGGACATGCAATCTCTTGGAAGCAAGAACATGAGATTCCTTTCAAAACTGTGAATGATAATTTGTCTTGTGCTTTTATTGTTAAATTGCTTGATTCTAATGTTTCTTTGGAATTGAAATTGGATGCATCTACTATAGGCATTGGAGGGATTTTGAGGCATGATAAATATCCTAGTGCTTATTGTAGTGAGAAATTAAATTTGGCATGTTTAAACTATTCTACTTATGACAAGGAGACTTTGAATGAATGTGATATATTCTTGAAAACTCTGCAACATTATTTTCTATCAAAGAAATGTGTGTTTCAAATTGATCATGGGTCTATTGGTCAGTTGCAAAGTCAAGATATAGTCAATAGGAGACATGCTAAGTGGTACATGCAGGGCAATTTGAGAGCTTGGAAGGAGTGTTTACTTCATATTGAGCTTGTTTGCAATAGAGTAGTTCACACAACTACTTCTTTACCTTCATTTCAAATTGATTATGGCTTTACTTATTTAACTACTTGTGCTTTATTGCCATTACCTAACATTTCTACTATGTTGTTTAAACTTTCTTATGTTAGGAAATTATATGAACAAGTAAAAAGTCTTGTGGAAAAGAGATTGGTACAATATGCAACACAAGTCAATAAGCATAAGTGGAAGGATAAATTGGTTCTAGAGAATCTTGAATTGCAAGGAGAGTATGGTGAAATTATTATCTTCAATAATTGTGATCCTTTCTTGTATGATGCAGGTCCAAATGACAATCTGAACTTGAGGACAAGTTCCTTTCAAGAAGGAGGGGATGATACAATCCTAAATTCAAGACAATTGAAGGAAGGCTTGGACTCACACATGGAGACACTTCCTTGGGTGATTAAAAGACCAATCACAAGGGCTAGGGTTCAAATCCTTCAAGATCAAATCAAGTCCAACCTTAGTCTCTTGAAGAACCATGAAGAAGGCTACAAAATGATGATTTTATCTGTAATAATCGATTACAAGTAGCCTGTAATCGATTAAAATCACTTGTAATAGTGTAGTTTTTGAACTTGGAGCGAAGGTAATCGATTATTCCGAGCTGTAATCGATTACCTGGACTTGTTAGTTTTGGCTGGGCCTATGGAATAATCAATTAATTCGCCTGGTAATCGATTATATTGTTCTTGTTCAGTTTCCAGAACTGCTATGAACAAAATAATCGATTACAATGATATGGTAATCGATTATTTGCTTCCAAATAATCGATTACATTTCAATATAATCGATTAAAGTCGTTACTTTGCAGTGGCGCCAATTTTAGCTTTTTAAATTCTGTTAGAAGCTTCCCTTGGAAGCTACATTTGCGTTTCATTTAGGACAATTTACATTTCATTTAGCTTTCATTTTCGTGGTCTATATAAACCACAAATCACAGAATGTAGAGGACTTTTGATCATTGTGAATGAAAACTGCACTTTTGTGTGTGTTAAGGTTGAGAGCTATTCTCCCTTGTTCTTATTCAAGAACCTTCTTGTTTCTTATCAATAGCTCCTGAGCTATTGTGGTGATTCTTGCAAGACTTATTGGAATTCCTATTCCATGGTGTCATTCCCATTCCATTCCTAATCCTATTCCCTCAATCCAGTTCTCAAATTTCTAAAAACCAGAAAGCTGTCCAAAACAAAGCATTCCTACTCTGTTTTTAGTTTTCATTGAAGAATTGATTCCCATTCAAGGAAGATCGGGACAAACATGATCTGGAGTCTATCTTTCGGAATCAGATCACTATCATTTTGTCAGTGTCTACGCCGAGTTAAAGTTCCACAAGGATACTCTTCAAATATTAAGAGCCTTGTACAGATGACGAATTTAAAACTAGTTGGATTGAAGTCTCATGATTGCCATGTCTTGATGCAACAACTGTTAGTCGTGGCGATTCGAGACATTTTGCCTAAGAATGTCAGGCATGCTATCATTCGCCTGTGCTTTTTCTTCAATGCCATTTGTTCAAAAGTGGTGGATCCTGTAACGTTAGATGACTTGGAGGAAGAGGCGGCAATTATCTTGTGTCAGTTGGAGATGTACTTTCCTCCCTCATTTTTTGACATAATGGTTCACTTAGTTGTTCATCTGGTGAGGGAAATTAAAATATGTGGACCAGTTTATTTATGGTGGATGTACTCGATCGAGCGATACATGAAGATCTTGAAAGGGTATACAAAAAACCTACACCGTCCTGAAGCATCCATAGTTGAAAGGTACATAGCAGAAGAAGCGGTTGAATTTTGTTCAGAATACCTGCAGAAAGCAAAGCCTATTGGTCTTCCTGAGTTGCGACATGACGACAGAGTGGGAGGAAAGGGTACACGAGGGTTACATGTTATAACTCCTTCGTTGCAGGACTTGAATCAAGCTCATTTGTATGTCCTGAATAACAGTAATGAAGTGTTGTCATATATTGTTCGTCATGAAGCACTACTTCATCAAAGTAATCCAAGAATGACGAAGAATAGGCTGTTGAAAGCGCATAACAAGACTTTCTTGAATTGGTTTAAAAATATAATATTTCGTGATGAATCTGCATCTGAAACGCTTAAGAAGTTAGCAGATGGTCCAAAAAGAAATGTGAGAAGTTGGCAAGGGTACGATATCAACAAGTATTCCTTCTATACCAAACAACAAGATGAAAAGTCGACCATGCAGAACAGTGGGGTTAGCCTAAGAGCCGAGTCACAACACTTTGCTACTGTCCATGACAACAATCCACGTTTGGCGTGCTTGCCTTACTTTGGAGTCATTAATGATATATGGGAGCTTAATTATGTTAGTTTCTCTGTTTGTGTTTTCAAATTCATGTGGGTTGATGTCAACACTGGCGTGCGAACCGAGGATTTAGGATTTACTTTGGTAGATCTTAACAAGCTAGCTTATCAAGATGAACCTTTCATCATGGCAGAACAAGCTAAACAAGTCTTTTATGTACAAGATCCATGTGACGAAAGGTGGTCAGTGGTCCCGAATGGAAAAACCATTGGCATTAATGTTGAGGACGACGACTCAACCCCCGATACAAGTGTCACACATTTCGCCACACAAACACCTGACGTCAACAGAGAAGACGAGGTTGACGATGTGCATGCAAATCGTTATGATCATGATGAAGGAGAATTAATTAACATCAACTCATGTAATTTTTTTTGCTTAAGTATTTTGGACTTGAACATACTATTTGTTATTTAACTTTATGTGACATTTAACTTTACTTATATGTATTCTTGTTTTTTATTTCAGGATGATGACTACACCATCCAGCTCCCCTGAGGCAGCTCGTCGTCCTCCTGAGGCACCAGTGGCTCAGGCTGATACAGCACCTCCACCTCCTCCACCAGATGCTCAGGCTGAGACAGCACATGCAGTTCACTCAGCACCTCCACCTCACCCACCAGTGCGTCAGCCTGAGACTACACATCCAGTTGACTCAGCACCTCCACCTCCTACATCAAAGAGGACTAGAAAAGCAACACGACTGAGGTCACTGGCTACTAGAGGTCCTGGTGTGGAGAGGCCCGTTGTCCATGTTGATCCTAGCACAGGGAGGGCTGATGGGCCTCAGGCTAAGAGATTGAGGACATATCTTGGTGTCGTGGCCAGAGACAAGGTAGATATCACCCTTCCTAATTGGAAGGAAGTGCCTTCAATGCAGAAGGACTTGATTTGAGAGGACATTCAGGTATGACAATTAAAAGTATTACACAAATAAAATGTTACTCATGTAAGTTGGAAACTAACTTCTTCGTAATGTAGGCTGAGTTTGATATTCCTGAAGCCTCAGACGAAAGGACAAAGAAGAATATACTTCAGACAGTGGATGAGCAGTGGAGGTAGTTCAAATCCGACTTGACAAGGAAGTGGGTCCTCGCAGAAGGGAACGCGGACGTTGCCGACGTTGTATGCGAGAAATACGGCATCAGTCACGAATAGTGGACCCAATTCTGTCAGAGTAGGCGAGCAGCTTCCTGGGAGGTTAGTGGTTTTTTCATTTATGTAGTCATACAGTCTTTTATTTGCTAACTTTATGTGTCAACCTATTACAGGATGTGAGAAAGAAGGCCCAGGCAATCCAGAGGCAAAACACCTCCCCTCACGTATTGTTACGCGGGGGTTACGAGTTGCTCGAGAAGAGATTGATGGAGGAAAAGCAAAAGAAGCAACTAGAGGGAGCAACTCGTGATGACAGCACGGAGACGATCATTAATCCTCCGTCCCCCGTGCGACGACACGTGAAGTGGAAGCTGGCTCGCACGAAGAAAAGCGGCGACATGACTTTGGAGGCGGCATGCCAGATTGCTGAGAGGATTGTAAGTAAAACAATGTTATTTCAGACATTTAGTTATTTTTGGTATCACAACTAACAAAACAAATGATCTACTTTACGAATTGCAGGATTCCCTGGAAGAGCAGTCCACCCAGGGTTCTTTTGTTTCCAGTGGTCGTCAGGATGTCCTGGCTGCTGCCATTGGACGACCGGAGCACCCTGGACGTGTGCGTGGTGCTGGAGTTGGTGTGACCATCACCCAGTACTTCGGATCAGCTCCATCATCCTCTCGGAAGTCGAGGTCTTCATCCATGGTGCCTGAGGACTTGGATCGCCTGAAAGAAAACATCAGGGTCGAGCTGGAGCAGTCTATCACTGATCGACTTACACAGTCGATCACAGAGAGAGTTACCCAATAGGTGATGATGAGCTTCAGCCAGTTGCAGTCTCACATCCAGACTCAGGCAACCATTCAGCCTCCAGAGGTACAGTCATGTCCCCTTGGTGCCCGTGTAAGCACCAAGGAAAGTGGTGTCGATCCCTCGGGCAACGACCCTGACACGGGTGCATCTGACATGCGTGGGTTGTATGTGGATGGCAATCCTCCCCGCCTTGTTGCCCTTGGTAGAGTTCATGAGGGATCGACGACTGTGCACAGCGTCCCTCTTGCGGATGGTCAGGTAAAGGTGAGTGTTGAGGAGGTTCGCGATGCAGACGCTCCCGTCCCTGTTCCCACTGATGAGGTTGTGTTAGTGGGGCAGGCACTTAACACTTTCCTTGCCTGGCCGACACATCTTGTACATACCATTTTGACTCAGGTTTGGTTATTTTTTCCTAATGTCTTCTACTTTACGCATGATTTGTCACATATGAACTTAACATGATCGCTCACCCTTGGTTGTTAACTGTGTAGGATAAGCAAGAAGGCAAGGGACGGGCGAAACCTATAGATAAGACGGAACATGCTTCTGATCCCTTGTACCTTCTGGCCCTGACCATCCCTGATCTTTTTCTCAGACCCTTCCAGGTGCCATGGGACCCGCAGATGTTCGGGGTACCTAATGAAAACTTCCCCTTGTACATCAGGCACGAGGATATTTCGGAGATCATCCATGGTGGTCAGTGTCTCAGCATCTTCGTTTTACAGTTGTGGATGTTGTAAGTCTCCTGCAATTGACTACCATTATTTGGTGAATTGTTTTATCTTCAACCATAACTTACTTTATTTTGACTGCATAATAGGCATATGAATCATTTAAGTCTGCAATCCGATCACCCTGATGTCTATGGATTCGTCGAGCCACAGTCGATACAGAGATATGGCCAATCTCAATTTCAGATCGAGGACTATATGAAGAAATGGATGCAGGCTTCACAGAAAAAAGTCTACCTTGCACCGTATTTGAATGGGTAAGCATAAATGAGAATCACAATTTATTAATGTATGCAGTATAATAACCTTGTTTTTTACAATGCAGTTCACATTGGCAACTGGTTGTTATATGTCTGAAGGCCAATGTAGTCGTCTGGTTCTGTTCGTTGCATAACAGGCCTGACAACTACCTTAAAGGAATTATTAACAGGTAGGTTCTAATTTCTAACACATTTATGTTATTTCTAGACTTGACATCTAACTTGAACAGTATGCATACTTGTTTGTCTTAAATAGTGCTTTGAAGGGTCTGCATGACTCTCCAACAAATAAATCAAAGGCTACAACAAAATGGATTGCGGTTAAAGTAAGTCCTATCCTAAATCATGGTTTAAGAATTCAATTAATTTTTATTAATGTTCACGGTATTTGGCATTTAATTTTGACTTTGTTTTTCAATTTAGTGTAATAAGCAAACAGGAAGCACTGAGTGTGGCTATTATGTCATGCATTGGATGCAGACAATAGTCCAGGGAGCCTTCACTGATAACTGGGACATGGTAATTACTTGTCTAATTCAAATTGGTTTGGTTTACTTGTTTTTGTTTTGTACTCATTATTACATGTTTTGTTATGTCATGACATGCAGTTTTTCGATGATCAAAGACCATTGGAAGCGGACACCATGAAGGCAATCAGACTCCAATGGGCGAAATTTTTTCTTCAAATTAGACAAGATGTATTAGTAGATTAGGGGGTTCATTTCTATTTTTGAAAACAATTGTATATTATATATATATATATATATATATATTACATTTTAGGTTCTTTATGTACATTTACATTGGATTTGTTATCGGAATATTATTAAATTTGTGCACTGCTGGTTCTGGATATTTAAATTGTGCATTGCTGGTTCTGGATATTTAAATTTGTAGGTTGAAGAACTGGTATAATAAAAAAAACAAATCAAATATTTTAAAAAAAAATAAAAAAACAACATCGGTTGCCAATAAAGCCGATGTTAACATGTAAATCAACATCGGTTTTCTAGAGAAAACCGATGTTGTTATCAAGAAACAACATCAGTTTTTAAAAGTAAACCGATGTTGTTTGTTGATAACAACATCGGTTTTCGAGAGAAAACCGATGTTACTGCATTAAATCAACATCGATTTTCTCTTAAAAGCCGATGTTGTTATCAACAAACAACATCGGTTTACTACATAAAATCGATGTTGTTATGAAGAAATAACATCAGTTTACATTGAAAACCGATGTTGATTTACATGTTAACATCGGTTCTACGACGAAACCGATGTTGTCAAACCATCGTTTATTCTTTTGAGGGTTTTCATATACGACATGTCCACATCTGTTATTGATGGCAACCCGATGTGCTTAACGTCTGTTAACATCGGTTGTCGGAACCGATGTTAAATTATCAACTTTCAACGTCGTCTGATTCAACATCAGCCCAGAATCGATGTTAAATGTCTCAAATAACCAATGTTGAAAGCTGCTTTTCTAGTAGTGATACACTGAATTATGTGTTTGATGTTGACGAGATAGCTGGCAATTGAATGCTAGCCAAACCCTGATATAGGGTATACTTGTATTGGCTACACTGTGATAGTGTATGTGGTGTTGTTTATGATGATGGTATTGATTACACTAGTATAGTGTAGACTTGTATGGATTCTGTGATGAGATGATTGTGATGTGATTGCATGAAAATCTACTGGCCAGTAGTATAAGGTACTATGGACCCCTTGGAAATGTTCCCACTCGGTGAATGATCTCTCTTGGGATAATCCATAGGCGTCCATGTAAACCCTGAGTAGATGTTCCCACTCGGTGGATGATCCTATTCAGGTATTGGGCGGGAAGTCCTGAGTAGATGTACCCACTCGGTGGATAATCCTATTCAGGCATAGATTGAGCGAGTCCTGAATAGATGTACCCACTCGGTGGATGATCCTATCCAGGTACTCAGATGAAAATCCTGAAAGAATGTACCCACTCGGTGGATGATCTCTCTCAGGCACTATGTATTGTTTATATATGCTTATGATAAGATTTTATGATATGAGTTTTGTTATGCTATATTATCTGTATACATGTATATGTGTTGGGAAGTAAACCAGGGGGAGGGAAAACCTCTGAGAACCCTGAGGTTACTGGGATGATTATCTAACCCCTGCTTGGGGTTCATGTTGTAGGAGCTGAGACCGAGGTTACTGAGAGATCCCAAGGCAAGAGGCCTGCACTGGGATAATGTGAAGATCATCCTAGGTTTAGATGATTGAGCTTAATAGCTCAGATTTTGTTTATTTTGTCTGTATTTTGATGCTTAGGGCAATTGTATAGCTTTGGGAATGATGTACCTTGTATATGACATAAATTCACCATATATGTATAAAAGTATGTATATTATATCAAATTTATGCTTCCTTTACTGTTTATTTTCATGCTTGCTGTGTTACTCTGATATTGTATAATATTAATACGTCGGGTGCACACGGGGTGTTACACTTGTGATCATGGATATGTATTTGACTATTCATCACATGCGCAGGAGGAACATATAGAAGTTTATGTTAAACTTGATACTGGATTAAATTAATCAGCAAATAGATTATATAAAGTAAATAATTACTCACAGCTAGCATTTCAAATTATATGAAACTTTAGAAAGAAAAAAATATATTTTAAAATAGATGTTGTTTTATAAAATTAATGGTTGTTAAATACTTTTTTTCAATACTACTTTTAATTAATACTTAATGAAAGTAATGTATAGTAAAATTAAATGAATAATTAATTAAAGAGATAAAATTGAATATATTAAAAATTTACAGGTTTTCTAACAAATTCAATAAATTAATTGGACTTTTTAATTTATGTGCCAAAACTTTAAACGTTATATAATATGGAATAATGGGAGTATATAATTTTTGGTATATAGCTAGAGAGTTTACAATTTGATCGAAAAAGAAAAAGAAAACCCTTACCTCACCATATGGTTTTGTAAGATTAGTGATCGCCTAAACTCAGAGTTAATTGAATTGGTTGTTCCTTAACTAAAAGAACCAAAATAACGCCAGAGATAAACCAAACATTTGTTTTCCCTTTCTTATCTGACCATGCTATACACTATTTGTACGGATCTAATTAACATATGGATTTCACTAGAATTTAATTGAGGCCTTGGGTGCCTTTGAAGCTAGAGAGTATTTCGAAATGTTTTCTTTCTAGCTGGTGTAGTTACAATGTGAAAGGTTTAATTTGTATGCACTGTAACTGTAACAACGTTTCGTGTTGATCGAGTATCGCTTATACTTTGATATTAGATCAGATTGTTGGTTGCCTGATATGGAAGTGTAGGAGGCAGCTGTGAGAGCATGATTCAGTTTTAATTCTATCTTGAAGCTAGAACCTAATTAGTTAATTAATTATAAATTATATGCACCTTAATGCCAGTGATCGAGGGCGTCGGTGCATTATTAAAATGAGAAACAACAAGTAATTGGAAGATAAGCTCAGGAATGATTGTACGTGTGTCAATTAAATTCCAGCGAATTCCTTGAACATTCAAATGTTGCTGACTTCTGTTGGTTGGTTTTGGTCTTCTTGGTATTCTATATGTGTGTCACTGTAACCACATGCACGTACGTCTTGATAAGATAAATTAAAACACAAGCCGATCGATCAGGGCTTAATTCCTTTATAATGATCGAGCATTAGGGGAGAGTGCGAGTTCTTTTAATTACCTTTTTTGTTCATTTGGTTGTAATGTGAACTCTTTTATGATCGAAAAGAGAAGATGACCTTTTTATTCCATCACCTTCAACCAGGATCGATCATCTCACATGAAAAGACAAACAACCGAAAAGTATGGGCTTATCACACACAACACGAAACCAACATCACATCGCTGCTGACACGTAATGAAGGCACCTGGCTCGTGTTACATGGATCATGACACGACGGCAAATCAATGGAACTTCTATGCTTTCTTGAATCTCTCTCAAAGCATTTTCATAGAGTAAAACAAACAAAAAGTGTTATAAGTGGTAGCGTGCGTGCATGCATGTCACACACAATAGAAAGAATAAAGATAACCAAGTTGTATATTTACAACACAAAAGCTTTCATGAATTGACTTGCACATGTGCTTCGCAAGCTAGCTAGGAAGGATTCGGTGAATTTGTCGCGCTGTGTTTCAAAATTTTAGGTTTAGTTTTAGGAATTTTGACACGGTAAAATTATCTAATAAGGGTCTGTTTAGATAAGCTTCTTTAGAAGCACTTTTAGAAGAAGAAAATAAAAAAAAAAAAAGATGAGATGAGCTTCTCCATAAGTAAAAATAAACTCTCCATTAACTAATTTGTAGAAGCTCACCAATGTAGCTTCTCTAAAAGATGAGATGATATTTACATATTAACTAATGGAAGACTTATTTTAGCTTATAGAGAAACTCATTTCATTTTTTTTCTTCTTATTTTTCTGTTCTAAAAGTACTTCTAGAGAAGCTAACATCCAAACAGACCCTAATTCGTTGCAAGGAAAACTTTGACCAACAAATCCTAATCATCAATTTGGGTTTTGGGTCACTCTCCAACTTTTGAGCATCTTTTTTTATCCACAACCCAGTCGATCCCTCAGAATTTTCTCTAGTAAGTTGAATAGTTATAACTTATGGCTCAAGGAACAAACCATGTGAGTGGGCCGAGGAATTAGAAAAGAGCAATCTGCTTGAGCGAGTCCAAAAAGTCAAAGACCCAAACGCAACCAATCCAAAAGTTAAAAAAAAAAAAGTCTCTCTTTGTTAAAGAAACTTGTTTGTGCTCAAATTAGACATTTTATACACCTTTCTTTGCGTATACAGTTTCAAAAAGGAAAACCCCTCAATTTTATCATGAAGTATTACTCTTTTTTCTAAAGGGTCTTGAACATAATAGTAGTACGGTGACCCGTGGGACGTACGAATTTGTTACTATGTTTAAAAATTTTGAAATTATTATTTCAATTTATGTTTATTTCATATTATTTAAGAGTTACTGTAATTAAATATAAAATTTAGATTAATAATTACAAAATAAATAATCTAATAAAAAACACTTAAAAAAATTAAAACATAACTTAAGTTGTTTAACAACAGCTTTCTATTTATTTATTTTTCTATTTATTTTATATTTGAATGTGAACTTAATATTTATTATGACCTATCTTTTTCATTATTCTTTAATTAAAATTCTTATATTATTGCAGTATAACACATAATCTGTCATACCTTTTCATATAATGCTAAAAATTAAATTCAAATACAAAATAATAGAAAGATATGACAAGATATGTGACAAATTACATATTGTAGAAGATAAATGGACTATTTTAGCCAAATTTATAGCAATTATAAAATTGTTAAGAAAAATATCCTTGATTGTCTAAATGATTTCATTGCCAAATTATTTTTATTTTGAACTAAAATAAAAGTAAATCAAACAGAATAATTGGTGTGAAATAATTTGTACTCAATTTTCCCTCCAAGACTTCTTTATTTATATATATATTACATCAAACAGTCATTAAAAAATATTGATTTTTCAAATTAGTTCCTGAACGTTAATTAATAAAATACTTATAAACCTTTTTTAATTATATAAACTAATTTGAACTGAGATTTTATTTTATTTCCACCAATAATAACAATATATATCATACTATTCATAATTTTTCTTCCCGCGAAGGAGCTTTTCTTCCCTTTCATTTTTCCTTCGCCTCCATTGAAATTAGCCCCCTTTTTCCCTCCTTTGAACCCAAGAAAGAACCTTTATGCTTTGTTTGGGAGAGGGGTTTTGGAGGGGAAGGGAGGGAAAGGAAAGGTTTAGGTAGAGATCTCTCATTGTTTGAGAGTTTTAATTTTTGAGGGAAAGGATTTGAGGATTTTCAAAACTCCTCTGAAATCCTCCAAAGCCTTAAAATTGTTGTCCCCCCTATTTGAGGGGTTTTTAGAAGTAAAAGTAACTAAAGTTATTATCTTGTACCAATTAGTGTTAATAAAATTACTATCCTACCCTATTCAATGTAAAATATAGAATGTATTAATTTTTTAAATAAGGAAAAAATGTAAAAAATTCTTATTAACTATCTATTTCCCTCTCTTAATATATTTTTAACTCCCAAACAAGGAGAAGAAAACTTCTCTCATTTTCCTCCCTTTCCTTCCCCTCCCTTTCTCTTGAATCTCTTTCATTCCCTTCCCCTCCTAACTCCCAAACAAAGCCTTAAGCTTTGTTTGGGAGATGAATTTTGGAGAGGAAGAGAGGGAAGAGAAAGGTTTATTTAGAAATATTTCCTTGTTTGAGAGTTTTAATTTTTGAGGAAAAGGATTTGAGGATTTTCAAAACTCCTCTGAAATCTTCAAAACCTTAAAATTGTTGTCCCCCAATTTGGGGGGTTTTTAGAAGGAAAAGTAATTAAAATTATTATTATACAAGTCAGTGTTAATAAAATTATCATCCTATCCCAGTCAGTGTAAAATATATAATGTATTAATTTTTTAAATAAGAAAAAAATTGTAAATTTTTTTTATTAACTCTCTATTTCCCTCTCTTAAATAAGAAATGAACTTCCCTTATTTTCCTCTCTTTCCTTCCCCTCTCTTCCCCTTGAATCTCTTTCCTTCCCCTCCCCTCCTAACTCCCAAACAAAGCCTTACTGGCACTGGGACTGGGTAACAGTTAGAAAGTGTCCCCAACCCCAACGACACGGCCACTCCAGTTGCAGTCATCTTCAATCAATCAATTCATTCATACTACTAGCCTAGCCCTAGGGTAACACAATGTGATTGTTGCTCATCAACCACACATACAAGTACAATCCTTCCTCCTTTCTTAGCACTTTTCATTTTTGTTCCCAGCCATATATTATTTTTGCATCTCAGGCAAAAAATTAAATATAATACAAAATAATTAAATAATTAGTAAAATGGTGCAATCCAGGAAATATTTAGCAAAATAGGACAGGCATTCACGCCCATTTGGAGCGTGTTTAAACACGTCCAAATGAGGCATGTTTACTCTGGTGGCAACACGTGGCAGGCAAAAACTGGGACCTAGGATTTTCGCGGTGTTTTCATAAATTTCGGAAAATCATAATTTTTGACTGGGACGTCCGATTGACACCAAACAGGCGGCCACGCGCTCGAAATTAAGAGGAGAAGGCCTGGGCAAGTACCCAACGGGGGCTTGCCCAAAAAATTTTCCCATAAGAGGTCTCTAAGTGCCTTAAATTTGCGATTTACTCTTCGGAGCACTAAATTTTTTTTTGTTTTCTGATATTTTATATATTCAATTAGTGAATTGCAATCTATTCTTTATTTATCAAATTACTTCTCTTAATTTTGAGTGTTTTGACATAGAATACGTCTCCATCGGACATTGTTACGAGGAATTACGACTGTTCAAAGTTATATGCATCGTCGATATTACGAGAAATTTTGCTGCATTAGTTTCGCAAGTTCTAGAGAGCAGTTAACAGGGATTAAAGGATTACTTTGAGGACTATGAGCATGAGATGATGAAGAAGGTGAATGGGAGAAAGACATATCAGAAGTTTTCTTTCTTGCTCTATTTTGCTTCTTTTCTTAGTGCATAGTGAGAAGTGAAGAGAGTGATTGGTGTTGTGTATAGCATCAACCAATGTAACCGCAAGCAAAATAAAGAAGAAGAATGAATCAGAACACTAGGGTTTAGGGTTGACGATTTAGTGTGTAGGGTTTAGGGTTTAGGGTTTAGGGTTGAACAGAAAAAAAGGAGACAGAGAGTGGCCCTGATTTCCATGATTACCAGTAATGAATGGTGCTAGTGTGGTGTGGTGTATGGTTTAGGGTTGATGATTTAGGGTGTAGGGTTTATTGTTTAGGGTTTAGGGTGTAGGGTTTAAGATTTAGGATTTAGGGTAGCCCAGTAAACCCTAAACCCTAAACCTTAAATCCTAAACAATAAGTCCTACACCCTAAATCGTAAACCCTAAACCCTAAGCCATAAGCCCTAAACCCTAAATCTGAAACCCTAAATCCGAAGCCCTAAATCTGATACCCAAAACCCAAAATCTGAAACCCTAAAAAGTGAAAACGTGGTCGCAAAAATAATTTAAAAAATTGAACAAAATTAGATTGTAATATCGACGATGTATATAACTTTGAACAGTCATAATTTCTCGTAATAATGTTCGATGGAGATGTATTCTATGTCAAAACGCTCGAAATTAAGAGAAGTAATTAGATAAATAAAGAACAGATTGCAATTGACTAATTGAATAGATAAAATATCAGAAAACAAAAAAATTTTTAGTGCCCCGAAGAGTAAATCGCAAATTTAAGGCACTTAGAAACCTCTTTTGGGAAAATTTTTTGGGCAAGTCCCCTTTGTCAACTTGCCCAGACCTTCTCCTCTCAATTTCGAGTCCGTCGCCGCCTGTTTCGTGTCAATCAGACGCCCCAGTCAAAAATTATGGTCTTCCGAAATTTACGAAAATACTGCGAAAACTCTAGGCCCCTGTTTTTGCCTGCCACCAGAGCAAACACACTCCATTTAGATGTATTTAAACATGTCCCAAATGGGCGTGAATGCCTGCCCTATTTTGCTAGATATTTCTTAGATTGCACAATTTTACTAATTATTTAATTAATTTGTATTATATTTAATTTTTTGCCTTGCATCTCATCATATTTTCTTATTTGACTCAATTATTTAAATATGTAAAACAAGTACTATGATATATGAAAATTTTATTAATTATAATTATATGTTATCGTTATTTATTTATTTTTTTTCAGTTTACTTATGTTGTTTTATCATGTATTGGGTTCACAATAAATTCAACTACCACTAATTCACTTGTGTTAATAATGAGTTCAAATTTTTTCAATCCATCATGAGTGTTGGATAAATCCTCACTCCCTTCATGCGTGGTTTTAATTTGTTACGTAAAAACAAAATAATAATAATAATAATAATAATAATAATAATAATAATAATAATAACTTTTTTGTTCTAATAAAATAGTCATGATATATTTTTACTCATTTATTCTAATAAAATAAGTAAAGATATAATTGATAAAAAAAAGTAATTAATGTGATCATAAATTTTACAGGTAATAAATAAATAAAGACAATTTTTAACATTTAAAAATAAATGGAGTGGGTAGTTAGTTAATTAATCACAATGATTGTTTTAGTCTGCTGTAATAAATAGGATAAACACTTATTTCATTTATCTAAAATTTATAATATAAAAATTGTATTATAATTAAAATTTGTAGTAAATATTTATTTTTTAATTAAAATTTGAAAAATTGAGTTATACAATCATATAACACTCTTCATCCAAAAAAATGTTAATTTGTGTTTATATATATTTAACCCAACATGTAAATGAGGGATCAATCAACAAAAAATGCAATAATTTAAAAAAGATCAATTTGTATATAAAGAACTAAAAAAGACAAAATTAAGAAATTGAAAACTAAAATCATCAATAGCCTTAACTACAAAATATTGTCATCTCATATATGTGTATTAAGCAAAAACTCAATTAAAATTGATGTCAAGGCAACTTAGTCATCGTACCCTCAATATGAAATAACCATTTTTAATGTGGGTTATCTAAGTCCTTTGTCCATTACCTTATAAAACTGATTCTAAATTTCTCTTCTTTAACTATTGATGTTAAATGATAAATTAACAATTAAAAAATACTTAATTATTAATTTAGTCATTTAATGGTTTTAAAGTGTTCAATTAGGTTTTGATGTTTTAAAATGTTTCAATCAAATCCTACAAATTTTAAAAATACATCAATTTTGTCATTTTCATCTAATTGGAATTAATGTCATTATGAGTTCAATTCCAACTGTTTCCATTTAGAAAAGTGACACTTTTAAACTTCCCTATATTTTCTTATTGTTATCACAACTACCACCATCATTGTTATAATTGCCGTTTTCATTGTCACTATTGTTGTCACCGCCACCATTAGCAATGTTGTCACTAACACCACCTTCATGAAAACTTGGGAGGCAATGCGGAGAACATAGATGGTAAATGACTCATTGCCCATGTTGGTGTCAATGGAGGAGAAATGACTACGATGGTGACAACAAGGAAAAGTTGTCGAATTTTGTTGAAAATGATTTGTTCTTTTTTTGAATGGAGTTATGTGTGCTTGGATCATACAGTTAGATACAGGTTTATATTCATTATTTTCTTGAAAGCATGAGCTTTAATGGAGATCATATAATGACAAGCAACTGGAATGGGAAAAGGCAAAGGAGGGGATGGGAAAATGGAAAGAAGAAGGGAAGAAATGGTTTAAGAGAGGCAATGAATGGTGGGTGACGGATGGAGCTTGAAGTAAGAAAAAAGGTAAAAGTAAAAGGGTTTGAAGACAAAAGGGAAGTATAAACAACGATATGAATAAATTAATATTTACATCTTTTTTTTAACATGAAATATAAAACTTAAATATTTTTCAGTTACTTTTAAATATTCTTGATTTAATTTTTGTTCCTATAAATTAATAAAGATGTGACACTCCTATGTTATCGTGACATAATAACGTCATCAAGTGATGACATTATAAGATGATATCATAATTCTATTTGTCCCAAAATCATTTTTGTAATTAAGATTGACAACAAGGACAAAAAGAAAAAAATACCTAATATTTGCAAGGATTAAAAAATCCTAAGAAAATTGCAAGGATGAAAATAAAAAATACTATATTACAAGAATGAAAAACATATTTAAGCCTAAAATATAATACAAAATGTTTTATATTATTAATATCTCTTATTAAAATTATACATATATCTAAGCTATATACAAATGCAAGTATATTTATAAAGATATTAGATATAAATTAAAATAATTTAAGACATTTGTAAATATAAAATTATTTAAATACATATCAATTCATAACCATTCATCAACTGATTTTAGTACACTTATTATGACTTTGTACATGATTTTATTAGATATTTATTGTGCTAATATGTACATTCTAGTTGAATTTTGAATAGTGATCGAAAAATTATCCCTAAAAATTTTCCTAAATATTTGTCCTAAAATTTGTCATACTTGCTTGATAATAAAGTGGTAAAAGCATTAGCAATAAACTCGTGTGAACTCTATAACACTCTTATACACATTTAGCTGTGATAGAATTGCAGGGTCATTGACACTTCAACGTTGCGCCCACAATGTGAATGAACTAAGCTACCATCATATACTCTTCCCTTCAAATCTCAAACTTTCCTCTCTTTCGTCACTTTCTTTTCACCTAATCAAACATAGCATAATAAAGATTTTATCATAAAACCACTTTTTCTATCCAAACCCACCCTATTAAACTGGATAAGATGCCTAGTTTTACCATGGACCATACTTCATGGTCTGTTTATGTTATCTAGAGGCTAATGATAGTACAAAGTCTATCAAGTCTTCTTATCTTCACATTTAAGAATAGTTTTATTGAGTTTGATTTTTTGGGGCGGTTGAAGAGAAAAGTAGTGAAGAAAAATAAAATCTAGAAACAGAACATTTCAAAATCATGCCCTCAATTCAAGCTTCATTAAAAACAAACATTTTATTTTCTTTCATTCAAAATCATTAATGAGTGACACTACCTTTTACCTTGGCTATACATACATTGACACTAAACTTCAAATCACAATGCTTTTTAACAAAACTATTACCTATATATAAACGAAGCACGTATCTAAAATGTAAAAGGCAAGGAAACCATGTAAAAGTGTTAACCCAGTGCAACAAAATTGTAAGGAAACCATGAAAACATTTCTAACCATAAAACAATACAATTCAAATCAGGATACAAACAAAGCACAAATTAAATCAGGCTTTTACCTTATAGGTCTTTGAGCAGTGAGAAATCCAACAACAACAAAGCACAATGAGCAAGGAATCAACGAAACCTATAAAGTAAAAAACAAAACCAATGAAATCAAAAATTGAATAAAAAACAAATCACAGATTTTCAAAATAAAAATAAAACCCTAGGTAAAAAGATCGCATGTGAGAGTTTTGTGAAAAATAAAACCAATCTTGTATGAACTATTGTGAGAGTTGTCACTACCGTGAGAACGAAGGTTTCGGAATTGCAAGGGAGCGAGAGCGTGTGGGTCAAGAGGAGTGGACAGTGTACATAAAGAGGAGAGACCGAGAGAGGGAGGAGTAAGCGTGTGTGGAGGAATTGGAATTCTTCATTTTTTAAGAGAATTTCAAATTATTCCTTTTTTGTTGATTAAAATTCCATGTTAAAATGACAAATATTTAATTTCTCTTTAGATTTTTATTCAAACGCTAAATTTAAAATGACATATATTCAATGTTTCGTTTTAAGTGAATTATTTTATTAAAAGTATCCATCTAAACACAAAAACATGATAAAGGTAATTTTATCGAGGAATTTGATCCACTAAAGAGAAAATTAGAATCACTTTATATTTTGAACCCTAAAAATGGTTTTAAGAAATAATTTATAAAAAATTTCATGAAAAAAATTATCTTAAAAAAACCACAATTTACACCTTTAAATAAATATATGAGAGGGTAAAGAGTCAGAAAATATAATATAGTAAGATATTTATAGTGGTCCATCTCTAAATAACTATAATCATATAAAGTTTTTGACATATAATTAAAATTTATACTATTTAGATGTTTGCTAAAGCTTAACTATGATGGTACAATTAACTTATCCAATTCTCAAGCATCTAGCGATGGAACATTCATAGATTAAGTTGACAAATTTATGCTTGACAACATTCATAGATGTTTGGCTAAGATGTAGACAATCACTCTTAGTGCACTGTGTGCCAGTATAGGTTCTTGAGTCTTATAGTAGAATCATACTACCAAGTGGCGATATCTCTCATCAATGGTGCCTGTCCTGGAGTGCACCCCATGCCCTCAATGCCACACTTTTGATATTTTCAAATCTCTCGTGTATTTCAAAAGGCCAATAAAATGGTCATCTCTTTAGCGAAATTTGTCTTTTCTCTGTCATATAATAGTAAAGTTTTTATTATTCCTTATTTTCTTTCAACTCATCTTATGGATGACTCAATTTTATTTCTCCCCCTTTTTTATTTCTAATAATTACTACATAAGTTTTTTAAGACTCAAGTTCTCAAATATTCTTTTCATTTAATAAGTCTTTGTAAGATCTTTCTGTATTTCTTTTAAAAAATAATTTATTTATAGTATTTCTGAACTGACTTTTTTAATAGATATAATAGCTAACAAATCTGCTGAAGAATAATTAATTATATGTATATAAAAAATGAAAGAATTAAATGAATGGAAGTTGGAGGAATAAAGAGTGCAGTTTATAAGTACGCAACAACATTAGCTCTTCATTATTCGATATTTATTATAGGTCACGTTGTGATAGATGTTAAAAAATTTATTTGGTGCAACATCTTAAATTTTGAAAATATTAGTACATTAGTTTCGTAGTTTAGTACAGTAGTAATAATAAGAGGCACGCAGCAACATAGTATTTGGATGGAAGATTTTATTCTTAACTTAGACATAGAATATTTCATAAAAAAGGTTATTGTTGTCGTTTGGAATGTGTGAATTCTCAAAGGTTGATTGTTAAGTATCTAAATAGTTTAGTATTGGAATGAAATGTAAATGAATAAAGTATAAAATAACGGTAAGAAAAGAAAAGAGAAATGTGGGTATGGGTTGAAAACGGGAAAGATATAAGGTGGGGTTACGTTAATTTAAGAAAAGAAATGAAAGAAAGAGAATATATTCGCTGGCGAAGGAAGGAGTCGCTGAGAGTAACGGAACCCTTCCCCCTTCAGGTCAGCTAGTATTAGCAAGCAAGCAAATACCTAAACTACCAACCCAACCCTCTTTCACTCCAGATCTTGATTCCTTGCATTGGGATTGGGTGGGGTTTAAGAGCAGCGCTTCCACGCCAACTATCGCGATTTGTTTTCCGAACCTAGGTTAGGTTTCTAGAGGGATAAACCACCCTGGCTCCACTTGTTTGTGCAAGCTCCAGCTAACATAACATCTTCTTTTTATTTATATACTCTCTTTCTCATCTCTGTTCTCGTTTCGGCTGAGGCTCGGCTTCACTATGGCGGACTCAGTTGATGTGATTTTGGAATTTCTTAGGAGGAATCGATTCACCAGAGCTGAGGCAGCTTTGCTCACTGAGATCAATAATCGTCCCGACTTGTATGCCAAGCCTCAAGGTCAAGAACTCATTGTCAAGGAAATTGAGTGTGGGAATGGGAATGGGTCCCATTGGAAAACAACTTCTGCTCCCTCTATTCTTTTCTCCAACACTTCCGAGGAGGATTTATTATACTCGCGGAACTTCAACCCCTCCAATGGTCCTGTCAAGCCCTCTGTATCTCAAACTAATGAAGCTGTTGATTTAATTGCAGCGAATACCAATTCAAAGTCCCGGTCTGGGGAGGAAAATGCTGTATCCATCATGTGGCCTGCAAGTAGTAGTAAAACCTCTGTTGTTCAAAGCAAACATCCTATGGAACTTGATCACCAACTTAAATTCAATGCTTCATCTCTTAAAGTGAACTTTACGGATTATCCCTGGTCAAGAGCGGATGACAATGTGAATTCTTCTTCAGACTCCGCCAAAGATTGTTCTTTCAAGACTGTCTTCCCCTTCTCTAAAGGGGATATGTCTTCAAGCTTTGATGCTGCCACTTATTCTGACAAAAAAGAGGAGAAAAAAAAGGTAGAAATTAGTGATACTAGGACATCTTCTATTAAAGAGCAGGTGGGTGAATTGGGGAGGCCTATTTACTTGGTCAAGACACCAGGCAGTTCTGAACAGAAGATGATAGGCAGCTTAAGTTTTCCTCTCCTCCCTGAAAATCAGAAGGCAGAGTTTCCTAGGCTTCCTCCGGTTAAACTCAAGTCAGATGATAAGCCCTTGGTGGTTAATTGGGAGGAGAAGTTTGAGCGAGATGGACCAACCTCAAAACTCCCTGGTGCTGATAGCACTTTGCTTATTGGTTCATATCTGGATGTACCTATTGGACAGGAAATTAACCCTTCAGGTTAGCTTATATTTACAGGGATTAAATTTTTTCATATGATCACAAATGTTTAGTGGTTTCCCTTTTGGGCTTAATAGCAGCTGCATATGTTGTTTGGTCATGACAACAGCTTATTTTGTATGCTTAATGGGAATCTTTCCTCAATCTTTACATGTCAAATGTCAAATTAAGAGTTTCAGTAGTTGAATCTTAAATCTGTGTTGTTTGAGGGTAACAGATATTTTAGGCCTTTGGCTAGTCAAGAATCGACTGTTCTATTAGTTAAGTAAGCTTAGAAAAATCCAATCCTGTAATTAGAGATCCAAGTAATTACAGGTTGTTGATAAGTCAGTCAAAAGTCATCAATTAAAGCCAATTAAGGGGCCATTTACTGAGGTTTCTACATAATTCAGAAATGAAGTACATTTAGGAAATATATTTTTGTTCTTCGTAAGTTTGTTCTTTTTTCTATCCTAGTAAATATACTCTTCCCCCATGTACCCTTTTTTATCCCATATGCTTACCCACCCTATTCACATATTTGGTCTTGCTAACGATATCAAATTGCAATTCAAATCGTGAAATGTTAAAGCTAATTTTTGAATTGTAAATCATAAATCTTATCAAATTGTAAGATTAAGAAACCCATTGAAATATAGCCTGAAATATATCATAAATCATATAAAATTGTAGATCAAGAAATCCATTGAAATATACCCTGAAATATATCATATAAATGATAAATGATGTATAGTGCTGGATGTAATAATTTTAAATTTAAACTAGAGCAATGGAACAATAAAATATAGCGGATAGAATGAGTAACAGTCAGAAGAATGAAAATAGAGCATTAGAGTATCTGAAGTCTGAATAATAATAATCATCCATCTATTGCAATATTGAGTCATGTGATTTATGACCTGATACGAATCACCACTGACTAGCTAAATTGTATCAAATTGTGGTTTGGATTATGAATGATAAAATTCTAATAACTATGGGTCTTACTAATGAGTTACCAGTAGTACTGGTTAAGGAAGCATTTAATGTTTTCTATTAATTTTCGAAAATTACTTGAAAAGAAAGCAAGAAATATATTTTTTAGTTTTGATGTATTAAAACTTTTTACTTTCCATTTAATTCTTTCTACTGTTGTTTTCTTATTCAAATGCCTTAGTGGCACTTGTTTCCTTAATAAAATTTCTGGCCTGCATCTTTCTGGGGATTTAATTTTAATTACTCTTTTTTTTTTGTTCCCTACCACTACATCGGATTTTCATGCGTTGATCCATGCATATGGCTTCTTTTTTTCTTGGTTGTATATTTCTAGTTTGACATTTTGAATTCATTCTAAATTTCCAGTTAAACCACCACAGAGAACTGATCTGTACACAGCTGATAGGATATAGGAATTTAATTTGGAATCTTGGAATTTTCTGTTTGGAACTTGGGAGCATATCTAATCTTTGTCATGGCTGTACTTTCCCCTTTTTTCCGTTGAAAAAAATATCTGTAGGAGATTGGAATTAATTGATAAATTTCTTTTAAGAAGGTTTGCCAAAAGTTCTAAAGTTAAAAATAAAATGTTTGAATATTTACGGTGTGGTGATTCTGAAGAAAAATAAGGTATTAATTGAAATAAAGAAACAAATCTTTCTTCTGGACTTGATGCAGGATTTCACTTTCTTTTTGGTTTCTATAGATATCTTTTTATTTTCTTATAGCTTCTCAATAGCGATGCAGGAAACATGCAAAGATATTGGTTCTTTGTTCTTTTCCTCTGTTAATTTTCAATTAAGAGAAGAAAAGTTATACAAAAAGAATTGTGCATAATTTGGAAAAGCAACATTAGCCCTATCTCTGACATGAAAAGAAAATAAATAGGGAAATTGTACCATAACTATTGTACTATGAGTTGAATACTCCATCTAGAATCTAGAATTGATCCTAAATCTGGTCAACTTTCTGGGTATGTATACACCTTACTACAATTTATTGATGATTTACTTGTCAGTAACTGATCTTATTGTTACAATATATGTATTTCTGATTTTTTAATCTGATTGCCTGTACTTATCTTTTGCTGGAGACACTTGTTTGGATGTGCTGAAGACTGTATTTGACTTTTTCGTATATGCTTCAGGTATGAGGAGGGCTACAGGGGGCAGTTGGTTATCTATAAGTCAAGGGATAGCAGAGGATACATCTGATCTTGTATCAGGATTTGCTACAGTTGGTGATGGTTTGAGTGAATCTATTGATTATCCGAATGAATATTGGGACTCCGATGAATATGATGATGATGAGGATGTTGGGTACATGAGACAACCTATTGAGGATGAGGCCTGGTTTTTGGCGCATGAAATTGATTACCCTAGTGACAATGAAAAGGGGACTGGACTTGGAAGTGTTCCAGATCCTCAGGAAAGAGGTCCAGCCAAAGATGAGGATGATGATCAATCTTTTGCTGAGGAGAATTCTTACTTTTCCGGGGAGCGATATCTTCAGGAAAATAATGTTGAACCTGTCACAACTACTGATGATCCTATTGGTCTAACACTTACTGAGTATGGAAGGACTAATGATAATGATTTAATGGCTCAATATGATGGACAATTGATGGATGAAGAAGAATTGAACCTGATGTGTGCAGAACCGGTCTGGCGGGGCTTTGTCCCTCAGACAAATGAACTCATCATGCTAGGAGATGGGAGGGTTTTGAATGATAATCTAAGAACACGGCTAGAGGACATCAATATGGATGATGATCAACATGGTTCAGTTAGGTCAATTGGGGTAGGGATCAACAGTGATGCTGCAGATATTGGTGGTGAAGTGCGTGAAAGTTTGGTTGGTGGTAGTAGTGAAGGAGATTTAGAATATTTCCTTGATCGTGATGCAGGACTTGGTGGTTCCAGGCACTCTCATCATGATTTGGATAAGAAATCTACTAGCAAATCAAACAAAAATAAGAACAACAAAAAGAGTGAGTCAAATACATATGTCATAGGATGTGATAAAGATGCACCAATGCAGATGAAAACTCATGGTGATGGAAACTTCTCATTTCCCCTATCTTTTAAGGATGGTCAGATGATTCAGGCTTCCACCAATAAGTCCCTGTGGCCAAATAACGGCAACGCAGATGAAGCTGATGACTGTCTTAGTGCAATTGTGGAAACTGATGACATGCTTGCTTTGTCGAGGCGAAAGAGCAGTGATTCGTCACCTGTTAAAAGTTCTAGGGATGAGAATAATGCCAACTTTGTAAGATCCACAAACTCTTCTCCAACAACAGTCTCAAATTATGGGTATTCTGAAAGAGAGCATGTGAAAGTAGAAGATGAAAAGACTGGAATTGCAAGGGAAGATGATCTAGGAGCATCGCTAGAGGATGAAGAGGTAGCTGCTGTGCAAGATCAAGTAAGGCAGATAAAGGCACAGGAGGAGGAATTTGAAACCTTCAATCTAAAGATTGTGCACAGAAAAAACAGGCACGCTTTTAATGTGTTTGTGTGTGTATGCTGATCTAAGCTATATTCACTAGTCATGGTATTTATTGGTTAAGTATACTTCTCCAATAAACATGCTTACTATTTACCTCAATTTTCAAATGACTTTGAAATTACATTTTAGAATTTTTTTTTGAAACTATGATATGAACTTTGTGCATCCTTAAATTTTGTTGAGTTTTTATATGTGGAACAATATTTTTTTGTATAACTTCTTGTTCTCTTTACTTACAAATTCATAATATGTTAATTATAAATCTATTGTTTGCATATGATAAGTAATCCATGTTTGGTATAACCACAAGTTTTATGTTGATTGCCGAGGGCATAGCACAACTCTCCTCCTTAACATGAGCTTGGGACCAACTATGATGGGGTAACTACTAGTGTGAGAACTCCAAGAGGTGAGAATAAAGACTTTCCTATAGGGATAGGGTTACATCAACATTCAGCTTTGAGTCCATACTTGTTTAATCTAGTCTTGGATGTGCTTATCAGGGACATACAAAAGATTATCCCTATTTGCATGCTTTTTGCTGATGATATAGTCTTGATTGAGGAATCAAAGGGAAACAGTCAACATTGGAGACAAACTTTGAAAACAAAGGATTTTCCCTTAAGTAGGAGAGTATGACAGAGTATATGCATAATGCATTGCAATTTTAGCAATAGACAAGAGGAATATATCTTGGAAGTAAAAGTGGGAGATGATCTCATACCACAACTTTCTAAGTTTAAATATATAGGATTTATAATACAAAATGATGGAGAAATGGGTGATGATGTTACTTATAGGATACAAGTAGGATGACTAAAATGAAGAAAGGTATCTGGGGTTATGTGATTGCAAAGTACCACCAAACTCAAAGGCAAGTTTTATTACATAGCTAGGCTTTAAAAGGACAATATGAGTGAAATGTGGGGGAGTAGAAATGAGAATGTTAAGATGGATATGTGACCGTACAAGAAAGGACAAAGTACAAAATGATTATTTACGAGAAAAATTGTTGTAGCACTGATTGGAAAAAAACATGATAGAAAATTAGTTAAGGTGGTTTGGACATATACAAAGAAGGCCATGAGAAACACCAGTCAAAAGAGTAGATTGCATGATTTTTAGTGTTGTTAGAAAGAAGAGAGGGAAACCAAAAATAGGTTGTAGGAAGTCGTCAAGGAAGATCTCATGCTAAATAATATACTTGAAGATTTGGTTTTTAATCGTGCTGAATGGTGTCGTGTAATCCATGTAGCCAACTTCACCTAGTAGGATAATTATTGTTGTTGTTGTAACGGAAAGTAGGATTAAACTTAGGATGGCAGCTGATCTACTATTTCTCTTTCAATTTGTATAACCTCCACTACTTTCCCAAGACTGCACTCAGAACTAAGTAGTACATTTACAGTTCATAATGAATAAAATGCATTGTTTATCATAGAAATGTTGTATAGTGTGTCTTCATTTAGTTGCCATGGAATTAGCAATGTCAATATGTTTATTGCTTCAACAATCCTGATTTAGTCCTTTTTTTATTTGATTTAAATTGATGTTATTATGCTCAGTTGTGATAGAGAGTAATCCTGTGCTGCAGACTAGTTCGTGATTGTTGTGAATTCCTAAAGCTGCTTTAATTCTTAATTTTTATTCTTATATTTCAAGAAATAAGTACATGAGAAAATATAACATGCATTTCTCTATGATGAAACCTCTTTCAAAGATATTGTTGAAACAGTGAGGTTCTTTTTCCTTCATGGTAAATGTATGTGCTAATGACTTCAGAACTTTTTAAGCATTTTATTTTTGCATTGTGTAAAAGGATCTTAATGGGATTGTGGTAATTTTTTGTTATGTTGTAAAGTATGATTTCTTGACTGTTTCTACTTTCTATGTTCTCCCTTTTTTAACCTTTATAGTCTTTCTTAAACTTAGTTTTTGTTGCTCAGAACTGGCTTTGAGGAGGACAAGAATTTCCATGTTGTTTTGAATTCTGTAATAGCTGGAAGGTATCATGTTACTGAGTATTTGGGATCTGCTGCATTTAGCAAAGCTATACAAGCTCATGACCTACATACAGGCATGG
>PYAF01001297.1:3605019-3615550 GCA_007407185.1 Glycine tomentella | reverse complement strand
CCATGCAAAGACACAACTGACAACAGACACAACACAGAGCCAACAACACTGTTTCCGTTTTAGGGTTTTAGGTTTATTTCGTTTCTGCTTCTCTGTTGGTTTCCAGAATACAATTACGTTTTTAATTCAGTTTTATTTTCGTTTCTGTTCCTTCTAATTTCTAATTTCGTTTTCTGCAATTTCTTTTTCTTCTATTTTCATTTTCAGTTTCTGCTTCTATTTCGCTTTCTGCTTCTTCTATTTTCGTTTTCAGTTTCTGCTCTTAACTTTGTTTAATGTTCAGTTTCGTTCCAATTTACGTTTCTGTTGTTAATTTCGAATTAATGGAAGGCTAAACCTAGGGTTGGACCCTAGGATAGATTGCAGACCTTTAATGGAGGTTCTTATTCTTCTAATTCGTTTTCTGCTTGTTCTTCCTTGCTTGGGTTTCTGTTCTGTATTTTTCGAATTAAAGTCATGCTTAATGATTTTGATATTGATTGATTCAGTATTCTCAGTTTGCTTAATTCTGAGAGTTTGCCCTAACGAGGTTCACGTTTGCTTAATTCGTGTAATGACGTTTTAGATTAATCTTCGCTTAGTTGATTAATCTGGACTGATGAGAATTAAGTAGAACAAATTATCTTTCGTGAACCAAGGAAATTAAAGGCGCAATCTGTTCTAAGGGTCTGACTTGTTTTTAATCACTGCGTTTAATTACTAATTCTGTTTTATTTTATGTATTTGCCAAAATTCTTTCAAAAACCCCCCAACACGTTTTCAATCCCTTAAACATTGACAATTGATCCTTGAGAGACGACCTAGGAGTCACTTTCCTAGTACTACATTAAAATCAAATTAAATTTGGTTGCGTACGACCGCGATCAAGGAGACCGGTGAATCGGTTTGTGGGGATTCAGCCATGGAACCAGAGAAGGAAGTTTTAATTTTTCGGATTCGGTTTGTGGAAAAGGGGTAAAAAAGATTGTGATTTCGGTTTGGGTGTTAGGGATGATGATTTCAGTGATACAGTGGGTGAGAAATTGTGATTTTTCTGAGGAAGAAGGGAAGAGTGGATACGGGTGTGGCCAAGGGAAGGAAAAAAGGAACACGTCAGGCAAGGAGAACGTGAAAACGGGTCCCAAGGATCAAAACACCTGATACCATGTTAAAAAAGCAATACCATATACAGAATAAACATTCTTTCATATATTTTATTTCCTCCTCCAGCGTAGTTTATATAAAAGCTAGTATAACAATCATACCGTAATAATAGGCAACTATCTACAAAATACTAACAACCAGATCCTATTCTTATCTAATAAAAACAATATTTTAAATTCAAAGCTCCTTTTCAACATCTTTCTTACTAAAATCACAGCTGAGTTATATGAATTAGACTAAGAGAGTAGTCTTTACATTTTTTCCACTAAAAGACCAAACTTTTGAGTCTAAGCAAAAAGTGTTGGAGTGAATGCAATCATGAAGTTGTTTGCAGTCAACTCGAAAAGAGAGAGATCAATCATATCCATGGAAGAAAGAGGATCTTGCTATAACAAATTCACCTTCATGGTTTCTAATACAAGCCTTGGGCAGAGAAAAGAGAGGCATGCATCAGTAGTGTTACATTTAAGAATTCCCAACGTGGGATTTTTCCAGCGATGGATAGAATCATCATGAAGGAGCTGATATCTCAGTGCATCTTATTAAGGCTCCTGAACCTAGCATTTCTCGATTGGGCACAAAGGCTAGAAATATCTAAGCTGATTTGACTGAGTAGTAGTGCACATCCCTACTCTTGCTCCATATCAAGCGGCCATCACTGTTGTTAGAATGAATTGGAATCTCTTTGTTTGAACAAAATAAAACATGCATGAATCAAATCTCATGGCGCCAAGTGAGAGTTACGGCATCAATCAGTTCTGCTAATCTTGAGATGTTCAACTCCTTCATTGGGTGGACTTTGGATGTAGGGACTATCTTGAGCACATAACCAGGGATCATTTCACACATTTATTTTCATGTCATCTCCCAATTGCCATCTAATGTCCTACTTTACCAATACCCGTGAAGATCTAGAATAGATGTTACACCAAGTAAAACTTGGGATATAGTTGTTTTATCATCCTTAAAAAAGAAGAAATATAATTATTTTGAGTCATGGGGTGGCCCTAGTCCCATTTCATTAGATAACAGCAAACAGTAACATGATCAGTTATATGCTTGCTTATTATTTAATTTACTCTCCAGTGACATCCTGGCCCACTATTAACTTTTATTTGCGATTCTTTACTTTTATGTCATGTAATTTATTTCCAACTGATATATTTCTTCTAACTTTTAGTCTCAGTTATTTCTTTTATTGTCATTTAATTTATTTCTAGTAGTAGACTGGTCCATTTCTAACTTTTAATTTCAGTTATTTATTTTCTGACATTTAATTTATTTCTAGTGGTACTAGTCCCATTCTAACTTTTTATTTTCAGTTATTTTTTTGTTATTTAATTTATTTTCCAGTGATATACTGGTCCGTTATTAACTTTTATTTTCAGTCATTTAATTTATTTTCTAGTGATATACTTAAACGTAAATTTTTCACAGACAACACTTATTGACCATGGTATATATAGAGAAATACATATTTATAGCAAAAACTACACAATGCGTGGAAAATTGGAATGCACGAACAATAATTATAAGAACCCTAAAGCAGAAATGAATGTCGCAATAATGTTGCAATTTTGAAGATATATAAATGAAAATAACTAAACAATTGAGACAAACCTAAATTGAGTGTTAACTTGTAGTGGCAGCTCTCTTGACCGTAGTTATTATTGGACTCGATCAATTGAAGGATCAATGTTCCGCCTATGAATCTATCATACAGACTCTTAGATATTTCGAGTAAATACCAGACAATTGAACTCATTGCCACTTCAATTACAAATTCACCAAATAAAATAAGCTCTCAAACAAATAATTGTCCTTTATTCATTTCTCATGTACAAATTATTTGCTTTCATTAATGTTGTCAATTATAGATATATTGTTAATTATCTTTTATTTGTCTATATTGTTAAAAACAACTTATTTTAAATGTCAAATTATATTAAACTGATAGATGATACCTTGTTAAAGCATTCACCGGTTCTCCAACACAACTTAAGAGCCTTGCCAGTTGCCGAAACATGTTTTTTATTTTATATTTTTTATTTTTAATGGAAGAAATTTGAAAAACAACTCAAACATGAAAATCACACATCGAAAAAATAGATCTGTAGCACCAAGCTTCAGATCCTTGGAAAGCCTGGAAAAAAGAAACTAACGCATATAAGACAAAACTAGAACACACGCAAAAATGATCGAACCTGTGCAAAGATAAAACCAAAATCGATAAAGCAATTGCACCATCCGAAAAAACACTATCTACGTGTAGGTCTAGATCCGATCCATGTGAAACCAGGCACTAAAGGATACATCAAAATGGAAGGGAACAAGAATGAAATGTTGATTGGTGAAGGAAATGATGGAAATTGGAAAAAGCCAAACTTTATATAGGGGTTCAGTGCAATTGTCAGTTAAGACTATCACTGTTTTGAAAGATGAGATTTACTAACGCGTAATGCTAAGATAATCATTGCTACAATGGTGTTTGTTATACGTCATATATATTTTTTAACTACATAATTTCTTTTTTGCTGATATTTTTTACTAAACAACCAAATATTCGATTCTTTATTTAGTTAAAATTAAACAATTTTAAACAATTAAATATCATGAACAAACAAGCCATATTGCTAATTTGGATTGTAAGCTTTCCAATCTCTCAATTTGCTTTGTATCTTTCGTAAGAACAAATTGTATATGTTACTATATACAAAAATTTGAACTATTAATCAGTCCACTGTGGAGTTCCACCACCCATGCCATAGCAGAGGCAGAAGCTTCAGCCCTCCTTGGTGCTATATCTTGGGTCATCCGGAAAGGGTACATACGTTATTTTTGAGATGGATGATAAGCAAGTGCACGATGGTCTTTACTTCAACAGTCCAAACAGCTCAGAGTTAGGCGCAATCCTAGCTGTTTGTAATAAAAAGCACAGAAACAATACAAATTCATATGCGAATTTAGTCTGTAGAAAAGTGAATTAAGTCGCTCTACTCTATCAATGACGCCTAGGTTTTGTACGTTGCGAGTCCACACCATTTTGATCTTTTTCCTGATTTTATCAATGTTTTGCATATAAATGAAATGATATGATATCTTTTTCAGAATAAAAATTGAATAATCACTAATGCATTTCTAATTAAAAAAAAACTGAGCATGATCATGATTTAATTGTTGAATAAAAAAATACATATTAACTATAAGCCGAAAACATTATCTTTGAGTTAGGTTTTTTTTAATATGAATTTATAAGAACTCTTGCTTAAAATTATGAATCTAATATTAAAACAAATATCAAACATATTAACCAATTGCACTTGACCTTAAAAAAAACCACCTATTTGTTTTTCATGTATAATGCTGATCGAGTACCTTTCCTCCCAAACATTATTGAAACTTTTATACTTGCATGGTTGCCCCACATGTTTTCTGCAAATTGTGCCAAATTAATACCCTCCATGTTAATTTTACTAATACAATATTTATATAAATATATAATAAGTATATTGATATTTTTCTTATATAGTATTAATTCTTATACTTATTACATTAATTATTTATTAAATTTAATGCTAATATATATTAAATGTACGGATTTTGAATTGAATTTTTATATATTAAAAAATTATTATAAAATAAAAAGTAATTATAACAAATTTAATGCATACATATATTTTTTTTTTGGTGACAAAAATTAAGTTGACTGAATTAATTTTAATAAAAAATATAATAACTATATTTGCATTATGAAAAAATGAAAGCACTAAATTGCAATTATAAGATGATTCAAATTTAATAAAATTGGTGATAACACAAGTACTAAGGTAGTATTCAATTAATTTAACTAATATATTATTTATATAAATATACTATATATAATTTATCAAATAAATTACATTTGCACTTTTGTATTTTCTACGAATTACATCTAATACCCCTCAGCTAATGGTACAGTCTTTAATGATGTTAGAACAAGAGTGTAAAAATAATGTCAAATAGACGGTGGCTAGGGTGCTCAAGCTAAACTAGTTTGGCACCGTGCAAAAGTTATTTGTATCCGTTGGATTACCAAATTTAAAGATTTATGACTGTCAATTTTCTTCTTTCATTTTTTCTTTCTTTCTTTCCCACAATACCCTTTAACGTGCATTGAAGGGTGAGCGTCTCTTCCATTACTGTGTGTGATATCAGCACGTCGCATGCGGAGACGAGTTACAGATCTACAAACGAAACCATGGTTGTCGCCGAGAAGAGCACCACGAACGAAAACTATGGATGGTGATCCCTTCAAAACCTTCTATTTCGACCCTGTCGACGCAAATCTGAAGTTGTTTTTGGTTTCTGATTCAGATTTTTGTATTGGACTATTGGTTTCTTAAATTTGTAGATTTGAGACTGGATGTGAGTGTAATCAAGACTTGATTGAGAAATTATTTTTGTTTTGCATTCTCATGTTGTTTATAAATTTGTAATATGTAATAGCTGTAGTTTAGCCTCGTTTTCTATGTCCATATCAATGTGGCGGTGGGGCTGCATGATGGTGCCATCACCGTCGCAGTGACAACATCTGTGGTTGTGCAACGGTCGGAGATAAGAAGAGAAGAGGAAGGAGGGAAAAGGAAACATCGTCACTGGAAAGTTCTTGATTCTGATTTCATTCAATACTTGATTCATAAACAATATTCACATTCGGTGGTGGCATCAGAGGAGTGGGAGGGGGAGGAGAAATTTCTACCTCTGCACCACCGAGGACTGGGAGTTGGAAAGAGTTGAAAGGTGGGGGAGAAGAGAGAATCATGGACACATTGGGAAAACAACAAAAATAACGAAAAAAGAAAAAGAACAAAATATCTGATCCCTTTGATTAATTAAATTGAACGGTTATACTGGTGCAAAGTTATTTTTCACTTGAGCACCCTAGCCATCGTTTGTCAAATAATGTAGAGGTATCAAATGTAATAATTTGCATAAAACATAGGTGGTGGTATGTATAATTTTCTCAAGAAATTGTTTTGAAAATGTACGAATGACGCTACCACGGAGGGATGCCATCTTGCAACACAATGATTACAATTTCAAAAGATGTTCTAATAAAACTTATAATAATAATAATATTCATTAAATATGGGTTTTTAAAATAAATGTAGTAATGAAATTACTAAAACCATTTATCATATTAAATATGTTAATTCAATTAATAATTTTAAATTAATAATTAAATAATATTTTTATTCAACACATTTATTATATTAAAAATATAAATAACCAAAGGATTAGCATGACATTGTAAGACTTTGTTGCATTCACATGAGTAAAAACGATATATTTAACTAGAGAACATTGTTCGATTTTCATGGCATGCAATTCCTTGGGTCAATAGTAACCATGAACTATGGGTGAGATTAATCTCTGACCCAATGGGTTAGGGAACACTTGTAGTCTCTGACCCAAGATCAAAAAAAGTATTAAAAGTATAAATTCTTTTATTACATTAAATGCATTAATTAATATTTTTATTAAAATAAATTATTATATTAAATTTTTCATTTGGGATAAAAAAATCATTTATTAAAACATTTATTATTTTTCAAAAACTATATTAAATAATTAATAAAAAATTTTAAATATTTCTTAACTAATACCTTTTCGAGCACTTGATAGAAAGATGTTACTTGAAATTAGGGGTGAACATGAATTGGATTGACTCAAAAAAACCTACTTGACCCAATCCATATTGGCTTGGTTTGGTCAAGTTCATGGATCAAGTTGGATTGCAAGATGAGAAACTCAATCAAGTTAAGTTTGATTACGAGTTTGTTGCTTATGCAAATTAACTTGAGACCCGACCCATCCTAACTTGATTAGTTAATATATGAAAATAATTTTATATTTTTATTTTAGTCTATATAGAATTGAATTGAGACAAGGAAAGTGAGTTGAGAATCCTATTTTTCTTTTTCCTTTTTCTCCTTAGTGTTGAACACTTTTCCCTAGTTGAGTAAACAACATCCTTTGTGTCGCATATTCACTATTGTCATCTTCTCCACCGCTAGCCAAACCTTATCGTCAGATCCCATAGTGAGTTCTCTCTTTTTTTTTTTCTCTTCTTTGTCATTTCTCTCTTCTATTCTCAATCTCAAGTCCTAACTCGATATTTCATTTCACTTTCAAGTTTCAAGTGTCTCTATTTTTCTCTGCAGATCTCGTTAATCCTTTCCTTCGCCACTCGCAAATACTCACAAGTATTCAAAGCTTCGTTGAAGGTTTGTAATCTCTCATTTTCATTTTCTGTATTTTTTTCTTTTTCAATTTTTCTTGTTCAAATTCTTGTTAATTATTTAATTTTTGTTGGTCTGTTTGTTCAAATTAATAACCCTAATTATTAAGCATTTTTTTCCAATTTCCCCTCAATTTCCCCAAATTTCTCCTATTTTATAGTTTCTTCCACATCTTTCGGGTTGCCCAAAAATCGACTCAATTTGACCTAAATAGAACAAAGTCAAGTTTGAATTAAAGAAAAGCACCTAGCTGAATCTACTTCAACTAATCAAGTTTGTTTACTCAATTTGGTTTCATTTAGCTTAAACTCAACCTAAATTAATCCGTGTTCATCGCTACTTCTCAACTAGTTTCGTGGAGTAAGACCATTTGGCATCCTTGCATCCCTCTATCAAGGTCCTTCCTTTGCTAGAGGCTGATTCATGGGAAGCTTCCTACTGATGAGAATTTACAACATAAGGGTTGTGTTGTAGTTTCTAGGTGTGATCATTGTGGCATTAATTTTGAAACAACTCAACATTTTTTCGTTTCATGCTCTTTTGTTGTGGACATTTGGCGCCACTACTTAGGTTAGATGTTGGATTGTAGCCTTGACACACCTACGGCTTTATCTCTTTTGTTGGTTAGTAAGAGAGCAAGCATTATTCAAACTAAACATATTTTCGTTGCTACCACTCTCGATGTGGTGAGGTTCATTTGGTCTTGAAAGCATGAAATTTTTAACAAAAATTATTGCTGTAATGGCACTCATTACTAGGAATCATTCATTAGGAATTAACCATGAGAAACACTATGGCTGACTTTGAGGTTCTCAAATGATTCCATGTGGAAGTTCATGTGAATAAGGCTCCCAAAATCAAAGAAGTAGTTTGGTCTCCTCCTCAGGATAGATAAAGTGTAACTCTATGGAGTTGCTAGAGGGTTGTTGTGTCCTGTTGCGTCTGGTGGCATTTTTAGGGACTCTTGTGGGCTTATGGTTAAATGCTTCTCTCTGGCATTGGGTATAAATTTTTCTTGGCATGCTAAACACTTGGTTGCTATGACTACTATTGAAATGGTGTACAATAAAGGCTGGCATCAATGACACCAATTTGATACGAATTACAACTGCAAGCATTAATGGGCTATAAGGATATGAAAAATAGCATGTCACTGAGATTCATGTCAAATAGTGATCACTTCTTGAATGAAGCATTTATTAAAAATAAGTATTTCTTCAGAATCTTTCAATTTCTGACTTCATTAATCCCTAGCATATATGCAGTTAAATACATTATGGTAGTTTCCTTTCAAGGGTTTTGTGATTTACATTTGTCGATTCATTAGAAAGTTGAAATGATGATGTGAAACATTTAATGTATTTGCAGGAAGCATTAATAAGAAATGGATAACAGCAAGTCAGCTGAGAAGAAAGGTGTCTGGAGGAATGATTTGCTGTCAATTGAGATTCTAATAACAATCTTCATGAGCCTCAACGTTGCGGACCTTGCAGTTGCCTCACTGGTCTGCAAAATGTGGAACGAAGCTTGTCGTGACCCGTCTCTTTGGGGCAAAATTGATTTATCCAAACTCAATAACTCATACTTTTTTAACATACCAAATAATCAACCAGGAGCTTACAAGCGCACAAGTGGAAAAATTACTCAATTCTTAAAGTATGTTCTAAGTCTTAGTAATGGAAATACAGATTGCTTAGTATTTAACTACAATGTTTACTTGACGGATGAGCAGTTCATCATAGCTGCTAAAAGGTAACATTTTCTCTTATCCTTAATTATCCTTTAATTTGTGCATGCATTTGGGCTATTAATTATACAGCCTTCTAAAAAAACACTCCATCAATATTAATTTTCAAGTCTAAATTAAATACTACGTGTATATATAAAAATTGTTTGGTATATATTATAAAGCGTGCGTGTCTTGTTATGTAGGACCCCAAATCTGAAACAACTAGTTCTACCAAGGAAAGGTGACTTTTCAAGAAAAGCAGTGCATATGGCAATGAAGTCATGGGGGAGCCTTGAGTCCATTAACATTAGCTCTGGTGTCCCCAGTGATTACATATTTCCTGCAATTCGCAAATACTGCAAGAGGGTCAGTGGGATGAAATTCCATTGCGAATTTGAAGAAAAGCACGCAGAAGCCTTGATTGAATCTACCCCTAACTTGAAGGTGTTCAGCGTTCGGTCCACAGTAGTGAGCATGAAGGGTTTGAGGAGTGTGCTAACTTCCTTGGAACATTTGGAGGCCGTGAACATCTGTCACAGCTTCATTATGGATATGTCACATGATGGATTCAGTATTTATGCTATTCATGATCTAGAAAACCATTTGCCCCCATCAAGTATGGAAAAGGTTATCTATTGTGAAGAAGGATCATGTCTTAAGTGTCAGTATGAGCGTAGCATTGCACCTGGATCTTTTCTCTACCGTTCCCCATTGGATATCTGGCGGGAGGATGAGATAACCTCTCTGGCACATTAATTTATCTGAATAATATGCTTTGTTACTGTTGCATCAAGCTTGTTATTTGTGCTTGAAATAACTATGTTTCCTAGACAATATTTAATTACCTTTTGTAGTTCCTGTCCAAACATGTTTACTTGTGCTGTTAGCCTATCCGTTTACTTGGATAAGACTTTGATTTTTAATTGTTAATTTTACTAAGGATGTACTCCTATATAAGTACTTATGTTGGAAAAATATTTCTATGCGATGGTTCCGCTGGAAATGGAGTTTGATACCTTATGTATATTTATTTTTAGAAGGAATAAGTTAATTATAACAACGATTTTTTTTTTAAATACATTCGGATATAGCTTATTAACTTATTTTTAGAAACAAATAAATGAATGATGTATGCTAGCAAATGCATATAAAATTTATGAACTTACACCTACTTAATTTTTAGAAGAGGTAAGTTAAAAAGTTGTAATTATAAATTTTCTTAAAATCCAATCAAGTATAACTTATTAACTTACTTCTTCTAAAAAAACAAAAAGTGTAAGTTAGCAAACCTTATATATATATATATATATGTGTGTGTGTGGTGTGTAACGTCCTAGTTCTTTTTATTAAAAAAATGTGAAATATTTATTCAATAAAT
>PYAF01001297.1:3582354-3604919 GCA_007407185.1 Glycine tomentella | reverse complement strand
GTCTAAAATATCTATAAAGTATCTTTGTGAACTTTAATAATAATCATTAATAACGTACATGGTGTTTCTTATTTCTTTGTATTTTTTAATTAAATAATTTCTTTTTGATGACATTTTTTTTACTAAACAATCAAATATTCAAATCTTTTTTTAGTTAAAATAAAACAATTTACATAAATATCATGAACTAGCATGCCATATTGCTAATTTGAATTGTTTATTTCTTATTTTTTGTGTATCTTTCATACTAACAAATTGTATATATTACTATATACAAAAATACCAAAACTTGAATAATCACTTATGCATTTCTAATTAAAAAAAAAAACTAAACATAATTTAATTGTTGAATAAAAAAATAAATATTAATTATCAGCCAAAAGCGTTATCTTTGAGTTACTTTTTTATATGAATTTATAAGAAAACGTTTGGTTAAAAAAACTCTGAATCTAATATTAAAAAAATATGAAAAATGTTAGAGAAAATTACAGTGATACTCTCATGCTTTTAATGAATTACACTTGATATCCCCCCATTTGATCAACAAAAAATCACCTAATTGTTTTCCACTTGGAAAGTGGAGTACCTTTCCCCGCAAACATTGTTGAAACTTTTACATTTGCACTGTTGCATCCCTATGTTTAATTTCTTACCATCCGTTAATTTCATTAATATAGTATTGTATTTATATAAATATATGAGTATATTGATTTTTATCTTATATAGTATTAATTATTATATTTACTAAATACAATTATTTAATAAATATAATGATAATATTATTAAATGTATAAATTTTGAATTGAATTTATATATATAATTTATTTCATGATTTCTATTTGACTGACTTCAACTTTAATAAAAAAAATATAATAACTGTATTTCATTATGAAAAATTAAAGCAGAAATTGTAATTATAAGTTGAATTCCAATTTTTTATAAAATTTGTGATAACTCAAGTATTAATGCAGTATTTAATTAATTTTATCAATATATTATTTATATAAATTTAGTATGTATAATTTATCGAGAAATTACATTTTCACCTGTGTTTTCTACGAATTGTGTCTAATATTTTTCAGTGGGTATGAACTTTAATGTTTTCTATGAATTGTGTCTAATATCCTTAGTTAACCGTACGATCTTTAATGATGTATAACAGGTGTGTAAAAGTAATGTCAAATAACTCAGGTATCATATGTAATTGTTAGTAGCCTGAGTGTAATTTATTCAAGAATTTATTTTGAGATTGGACGAATAACGTTACCAAGAAGCATTGCCATCTTGCAAAACAGAGTTTATTACAACTTCAAAAATGTTCTAATAAAAGTTATAATAATAGTATTAATTAAATATAAGTTTATAAAATAAAAAATAGTAACCAAATTATTAAAAGCATTTATCATATTAAATATTAAATCAATTAATACTTTTTAAATTATTTTAAATAATTAATCAAATATAGTAGATATTCCTAAATAATAGTTTTTTATTCAAAACATTTATTATATTAAAAGTATGAATTCTTTTATTATATTAAATGCATTAATTAATATTTTTATTTTATTAAAAACAATTATTAAAAGAATTTAATATTTTAAAAAAATTAAATAATTAATAAGGTATTTTAAATATTCCTTAACTAATACTCAATCAGACTCACCATGGATCGGATTGACCATGGAGTACCTTTTAGAGAAATTGATAGCAAGGTCTTACTTGAAATATATTAAGGGTGAACATGGATCAGATTAATCCAAAAAACCTTAAAAATCTACTTGACCTAATCGATATCTACTTGGTTTGGTCAAGTTCATGGATCAAGTGGGGTCAAAGAATGAGAAACCCGATCACGTAAAGTATAGTCAAGAGTTTGTTGGTTATGCAAATTAACCTGAGACTTGACCCGACCTGGCCCAACTTGATTAGTTGATATATTGAAATAATTTTATATTTTTACTTTTGTATATGAGAATTGAATTGAGACAAAAAAGTGAGTTGAGAATCCCATTTTTCTTTTTCCTTTTTCATGTTGAGCATTTTTCCCTAACAAAGTAAACAACATCCCCACTATCGTCATCTTTTCTACCGCTTTCTAGACAATATTGTTGGATTCTATAGTGAGTTCTCTCTTCTTTCTCTTCTCTTGTCATTTCTCTCTTCTATCCTCAACTTTATATCCTAACTTGGTATTTCGATTCTTCAAGTTTCAAGTGTCTGTCTTTCTCTCTCCAATTCCTGTTCATCCTTTTCTTCACCACTCACAAATACCCGCATTCTCATAAGCCATTCAAAGGTTTGTTGAAGGTTTGTAATCTTTCTGATTTTCATTTTCTATATTTTTTCTTTTCTAGTTTTCTTGTTCATTTTCTTGTTTAATATTTAATTTTATTTGGTTTGTTTGTTCAAATTTAGGGAAATTAATAACCCTAACCCTAAATGATCCTTTTTGTCAAATTTTCCCTCGATTTTTCCAATTTTCTCCTATTTTATAATTTTATCCTCTTTTTTTGAGTAACCTAAAAATCAATTCAATTTGACCCAAATAGAACAAAGTCTAATTTGAATTGAAGAAAAGCACAAGTCAAGATCTACTACTTGACCTGACTGAGTCTGTTTACCCAATTTGATTTCAATTTTTGCTTAAAATCGACCCAAATTGATCTGTGTAATTCATCCCTACTTCAGATTATGTTGTGTGGAAAAAAAAATATGAAAATAAGATAAAGATAAGTAATAGAATATTTTGAACCTATAATATAGTGCCAAAAAAAATGTTAGGTTACCAATGACATACCTATTTGATACGAATTGCAACTGCAAGCATTGGGCTAAAAGGATGTGAAATAGTATCTGTCACTGAGATTCATATCAAATAGGGATAATTTCTTGAAAGCAGCATAAGTATTTCTTCAGAATCTTTAAATTTCTGGCTTCATTGATTCCTAACAGATGCAGTCAAATACACGGTGATTTCCTTTTAAGGGTTTTGTGATTTACGTTTGCCGATTCATGAGAAAGTTGAAATGATGATGTGAAGCATTTAATGTTTTTGCAGGAAGCATCAATAAGAAATGGATAATAGCAATTCAGCTGCAATGACCGGTGTCTGGAATGATTTTCTGTCAATTGAGATTCTGATAACAATATTTATGAGCCTCAACGTTACAGACCTTGCAGTTGCCTCGCTAGTCTGCAAAATGTGGAACAAAGCTTGTCATGACCCGTCTCTTTGGCGCAAAATTGATCTGTCCAAACTCAACAACTCATACTTTTTCAACATACCAAATAATAGACCAGGAGCTTACAAGCGTTCAAGGGGAAAAATTACTCAATTCTTAAAGTATGTTCTGAGTCTGAGTAATGGAAATACAGATTGCTTAATATTTAACTACAACGTTTACTTAACGGATGAGCAGTTCATCATAGCCGCTGAAAGGTAACATATTCTCTTATTCTTAATTACCCTTTAATTTGTGCGTGCATTTGGGCTATTAATTATACAGCCTTCTAAAACAAAACACCCATCAGTATTAATTAAGAAGTCTAAATTAAATATTGCATATATATAAAAGTTGTTTGGTATTATATATATGTTAGAAAAAAAGAAGAGGAGATTATAAAAAATAGAGGAGATTCTCTTCATTTGACATACTTAGTTACATGATTTGGTTCTCTATTTATAATAATGCAACTCATAGGAATTACACAACTTTTCAATTAAGACAATAAACGAACATAATATCATAACCCTTTAGATACATAATGGTTATACGGAAATAATGTTCCTTAATGCTTATTATCCCACACGCATATATTCATCTTCTATCGTCTAATACATAATGGTGCGTTTGTCTCTTGTTTTGTAGGACCCCAAATCTGAAACGACTAGTTCTACCAAAGACATGTGACTTTTCAAGAAAAGCAGTGCATACGGCAATGAAGTCATGGTGGGGCCTAGAGTCCATTACCATTTCCTTCGATGTCCCCAGCAATTACTTATTTCCTGCAATTGCCAAATACTGCAAGAACATAACAGAGATCAAATTTGGTCACGGTTGCCTCTTTGAAGAAAAGCATGTTGAAGCGCTGGTTAAATGTGCCCCTAACTTGAAGGCGTTGAGCATTCGGTGCATAATGACAAGCATGGATGCTTTGTGCGGTGTGTTCACTTTCTTCCAACATTTGGAGGCGGTGAATATATGCCATAGCTCCATTATAGATGCACCATATAGTGATTTCGGTGTTGTGGATATTACTTATGTTCAAAAGCATTTGCCGCCATCGAATTATGGAAAGCTTATATACTGTGTAGAAGGATCATGCCTTAGGTGCAAGAATGAGAGGAGCATTATTCCTGCCGGAATTTTCCAAATTACAAGCATTATTATCCATGCCTCAGAGGATTTGTGGCGGGAGGACGAGATAACCTCTCTTGCACATTAATCTATCTGAATATGCTTTGTTTATGCTGCACCAAGCCTTGTTAATTATTTGGATCTCACTTATTTTGTGCTTCAAGTAATTAACTTTCATAGACATTTAATTTCCTTTTGTTGATTCCTGTCCAAACATGTTTTCTTGTGCTGTTAACCTATCCATTTACTTGGATAAAACTTTGATCGTTGTTAATTGTTGATTTGCTATAAGGATGTATATGTTAGTACTTTTGCTGGGAAAATACTTCAATGCAATGGTTATGCTGAAATGCATATATATCACTAATTTCTGTGTGCATGATTTTGTAGAGAAGCTAGAAACATTTGTACATTCTGGTAGTAAATTGCAAAACTTGTTGTGTAATAATAATATATCTCTAAAAACATTTCAAAAAGTTGTTAGTGGTAAAATCATATAAAACCATGCAAGGGAAAATATAAACCAATTTCTGAAAATGTATTTTAAACCTTTATTATCAGTTTGCAAGCTTTTCTGAAGACAAATTAAGATTTAAAGATTTCTAACTCTCACTTGTCTGTAGTTTCAAAATATGAGTGTTCATTGTGAATGTTGCATGGTTGATATATATTTGATAATATAATAATAATAGAAGGTGAGTTTTCTATTTCCGTTGCTACGTATTTCTTTCATTATACACGTGAGAAACAAAATCTTTCTTATCACGAGTTATTGATATATCATGTTTCTTTAATTAATTATTTTTCTCGATATGAAGGGTTTAAGTTGCTTCACTTAATTAAGGCGTTGGGTAATAAATACGTGATATAGGGGGAGTTAGATGGTGCAAATGTAAATGATTCTACATGGTGGAGAGACATTTGCTCTCTAGTAGATAAAGCCCTAAGTTGGCGGGCACACTAATTGAGGGAGTCTTTCAAGAAAGATTAGCATCTGCACAAGAACCCTCTTTCTGAAATAATCCATTGATTGTTGATTTACACTAATATATATATATATATATATATATATATATATATATATATATAACTCTTTCTCTGGTTATGGTATACATTCTACATCAATTCTTCAACCAACGTAGAAAGTAAGATTTTTCAACATCAGACTTAAGAAGACGATGTAAAAAATGACTTTCTAATGGGAGACAGAGTTATAACACGCCTTGATTTTCATTCATCTTTGCTTAACTTGATTGAGGAGATCCACCTGAGAGACAGGAAGCCAAGATAGATATTGAAAGGATGAGGTGTCGAGAGGTCTGTTCAGCAATTGCTGCAACCAAAACCAAATCTTCGACGCAAAATTGCATTGGGAAAAACGATGCTCACTCAATTCGTATTCTTTTGTTTTTCATTTCATTCAACCACATCCTCAATTGCACTACCATCACCATCTGTTTGAGCAACTTTGTTTAATTGCATATTTTGAAAACTAAAAATACTTTTTGAAAATAGAAATCAAACAATTGCTTCAATAGGGAGTACATTTTCCATGCCTTTGGTAACTGACGTTCCATTTGAACTAACTAATAATAAATGTAGAAAATTATTTAGTTTTAGAATATATAAATATATTTAATTTGATTATGAAATTGAAAATACATGCATAACCCAAATGTGGTAACATATATAATATCGCATTAACCATAGTAAGTATATAAAAATATAACTACTACTGAAACACCTCATGTTATTTGTTGGTCTCTCCTTCATGGCGCTGCTTGTGAGCCAAATGATTCAAACATGCTATTTGTTTGGTTAATCCACAAGCTTGATGTCTTGGCACAGTCTTATGAAAAAAGCTCAAAACCAGCAACTAATTTTTTTTGGTTATTCTTACATTGTGTGACTCATATTTGATATCGGATTGACCATAACTTTCCATCCCCCACATTGATCCATCCGGTGTAATTAGTGTATATATAAACTCAACTATACCTTTTACTACATGTTTTGAATTATTCAAACACATAAAAAGATGATGCTTCCAACAATGAAGAAATTTCTAACCTATCCAATATTTACTCCGTTTCCAAGATCTTTCTCTTCCAATCTAGGTAGGGGATCAACTTCGACACTGACATTCAGCACCCACCCTGATAGTATTCAGGATAAGACTCAAAACCCCACTGAGAAAGCTACAGAGTAAGTCAAAAATAACTTCTTGTGGAAATCCTGAAAGGGAGATATTGTTATCATGGACCAATATTCTTTTTTCTGAAGCATATATAGATCATTGATGCAAACTCTAAATTAATTAAACATATATTATATGTTAAGAGTTTAATAGTATAAAATAATGTTATATTATCATTCAATTATAATTTATTATTGACATATAATTTTATAATTAATTATTATAAAAGTCAATAAATTTATTATATATAATAATTTATGATTACATGATAATGTAAAATTATTTTATATTATTGGTGTATAACTTCTTTTTTCCATATGTTAAATCTTATTATTTTATTTTATGTGTTTTTGTTTTAACTAAGTAATAGTTGTGTTAAATAAATCCATCCCGTAAAAATACTTATCAAGAAAATATAATACATATGTATTTCAAGCATTATTTTATTTAGTTAATTTAAGGCCTTCGAGGATTTAATTCGATTTAGTGTAATTAATAATAAAATATAAAATATAATTAACATTTGCAGGAATGTGATGTCTAATTTGTTTGTGGAAGGGTATGCTTCGAGGTCGGATGAAAAAGGATTTGAAAGGGCTAGTGAAGGAAAACAATCCACAACAAAAGTTGAGATAGATAAGTTCATCCATGAAAATCACCCAGGTTTGCTTTTCATAAATATGAAGAAAAAAAATCATGTCATTTCCCCCCTTCAATTATTCAACTTGTTTGGAGTGAATTAATGGGATAATGATTTATTTTGTCTAATAATTAAGATCCAGTACTGATAATTTTTGTCTCTTTGGGATGTGTATGAAGCTTATGATGAGGCGCATAGAAATGAGGTGAAGGAAAAAAACAAAACAAGGCAATAAACATACGCCAACGCCAAGTTATTGATTTTATATAAAGACTGAAGAGGTTTAATCTGTAAGAATGATTTCGAGCATGGCGTCATTTCCATCATGTAAAATTTGGTATCCATATACTGATTCCTATCATGTACACCCATCATATCCATTACATAATTACATAATGCTAAGGGATATTCTGTGTTTACTATATGAAGAATGTTTTTCTTCCATACTGGTTTAGTGTTTTTTCTATTATTAATATGAAGATGAAATTGCAAATAGGATATTTAGTCTCCCTTAAAATCAGGGTGCAAAACTTCATCCATTCATAGCCATGTCGTTAAAAGTATACTTAATTATTTCTATGGTTTTGATATTCTTTCAATATATCTCTAAGGTTATTATGAACCTGCAATTTAGTCAAACACATCAATAGAACAGTTCTTAAGAATTTCAACAAACAATTACTAAAAATGACTTTAAAGGATTCAAATTTGTACTCTTTTCAAGTATATATGAAAAGGGTAAACAAACCTTGAAATCTTAATTTCCACCGCCTTGTGTGTGTATGTTTTTTTGTTAGAAAATGTCCAAACGTATGTTTAAGGAGAAGTAATAATTTGCTATTTTCTCACAAAACAATGTATTTTAATGCATGTCAACATAATTCAACAATATATAAACCAAACACGTCCAAAAAAGCTGGCAGCCATTGTGCCCAACTTCACTGTAAAGTACAAGAGAGTTAAATTTAACAAGCATGGGGAAGGAATGGATATGAAAACCTTTAAATGATAATATTGTTGTATATCTTAGGTATATTTATTTTCTTGAACGTTGCAATTTCATAGTAAGTACTTGAAAAACAACAGATATGGTTTTGAAATGTTTAACCTTACCACAAACAACCATGAATAGGTTCAGATACATGGACAATTTGAGCTCCATGCACATAACCTAATAATGCCTATAAAATCGTAGGTTAACCGATTAAACAGTTATATAAAAGGCAGAAGTATGACATCTGATATTATACAAAACAGGATTAAGTTTAATGTAATACTTGATAGCAGCCAAGACATGACAACATAAGATTATGAGAGGCATTTGTGAATAATTTGATATATTCAATATATATCAGGCATTTCTGAACAAGACTTCCTCCACTATATTAACGACCCATAGACCAACAAGCATAATACAGCTAGTACACATATTTACTGCTTTACTGCCTAGAGTACCTTCTTAATAATATCATATATCAATCTATATGGGGTAAATTGCACTTAACTAAATACCTACATAATAATAAATACTACTGTATATATTAATTAGAAAAGAATATTGTCAGTCCTCATTTTTTTATGTCATTAAAATCATGAAAGTGAAATACTGTTAATCGTGCTCCAATGTTCATAAATATTTAGTTTTATCTAGCTATTAACATTTAAAATTATGAAATCACATATTTTTCAAATTAAAATAATGTTAATATTAAGAGACTGAGAGCATAAGAAAAATTATTTTTTTACACAGATGGTAAAAATATATTTAAGATTCATTTAAAAAAAATATCAACACACACGTTATGATTTAAATCAATCATATAATTAAACTCTTTTTTTGGAAGGCAAAAGTTATATTAACATTAATAGTTAAGAATGTACGTCAATAAGAAATGGGAAGTATAGTAAGGCACTATACATATATACCACTATCCCATATACCCCTATGTTAACATATAAACCCAAAAGAGTTAGCAAAATCCTGCAGCTATACCAAGTATATGCAGAACAAAAAATACCCTCATAAACACCCAAACGGATTCAAACACCACGAGGAAAAAAGGATCCCCGCTGTGAAACCCCCTTTATATGCAATCCATTGCCAAGTGACATGCTTGATAGAATTCAGAATGACCCCAGGTTCCAAATTAGCATAATTGTCGAAAATCACCCTATTCCGTTTAAACTCTTTTAAATGTTAATGGTCATAACTAGAAATATGTTCGTTGTTATTAATCTCAACCATTTCTTGGGATGGAGCATGTCATGCTATCTGAATCGTTAAGTTAAGATACTCATTTAATATAATCAACCTGCATTTCGTTTTAAATAACATTAATGGTTGAATACTTGAAGAGAGAAAACAAATATTGATGTTTGAGTAAATTCTAATATAATCAATCTAATTTAATAAATGTTTTTTGTGTTAAAGAATATACTAAATATATACTCTTAAATGATATAAAATTTAAAGGATACTAAATATATAGTACTAAATACTTTTAATTACTTAAAAATAAATTCAAAGGAATTTTGACATCGATCACTTTTTATATTAGTTATGACTTATGATTATAATTAATTTCAAAAGTCACTTTTTTACGTCAAAAATAAAAATCACTTATCTTTGACAAATAATTTTCAAAATCATAGTCTAATATATATAATTTTACGAAATTTCCTAATTTCATAAAAAAAAGTCATTTATCATTATGACATAAATGATGTACAAAAGAAAGATTATACACGAAATAATGTTGTATAAATTATTTTACATATAACATTTTTCTAATATCAACATTTTCTTTTGCTAATTTTTTAATTTATATAATGAAAGAATGTCATTCAATTTTAAAGAGAATAAGTCCTCCAGGAGTAAGTTTATACGTACCCAATTAAGTAAACTAGATAGTGGATACTGGATATACACGTTAGCTAAACCGAACAGCGGAAGAGCTTGAACAAAACTTAAATCCGAAATTTCTTGATTAAAATGAAATAACTACGTACCAATTGGTTAACAAATTCAATTAAAAATAATGCTTCAATTGTTTTCCACAATTTACTTCACAGAAGCCACTTTATCAGCTGGCTTCCATTTGCTACTTGGGTTAGAAAAATAAAAATGAATATAAAACAGACTAAAACTACTACGGTGCAGAAAATCAACCCTTAGCACATTGTACACTGGTCAAAGTTGATCAACAAAGTGAACACTTATTGGGAGTTTATGGCTATTATTTTCAGCTTTAAATACAGACATCGTACATCATTAAGGATGTCCCGAAATAGATCATGTTCATCATTAATGATGGATAAAACGATTATCATCAAAGTCATGCATCTACGACACTTTATTGAATCCTTTTTCACTTGCACTTGCCATTCCATACTTCATACTTCGTGAACTAATCCGTATAAACCATCCATAGTAATAATTTAGTAAGTATCCTAATAAACACGAGCTTTAGGTGGGAATGATTCCACCTCATCATCCAACGTATTCATGTGCACCGGCCTGTAATCTAACCGCACCTTCTCATTATCCCAATATCTGCAAATCAATACTCAAAAACTTTGTTAACAGAAAGAAAGCAACTCTTAGACGTAAGTATTTTAAAAACGGAAGTGTTACTGTAACAAATCCAGCAAACTAAATTCAATTTTGTTTTAGGATATATGATCCAACAAGCCCTGCACCGATATTACAAGTGTGCCTTGACAAATCAAAAACCTAATGGCTCACTAACCAAAATATATACCATGCTCATGGTTAGCAACACAAACAAAATACCTCACTGCCCACATGACTGTTACAAGCTTTTCAACTTCTCTAGTTGGTTGCAAAATAACCAAGTCATTGTTCTTTAGTCTTACAACTGTAAACTGTAGTGAATATGGAATTTTCAACTAAAAATACGATATTCAACAGAAACATTTATAATTTGCCACCAAAAATCAATGGAAGCTCAATTTTGTATCATGCCATCACTACAAATTTGATGGTGTTTACTTAAAGACAGCAAAGACCCTGAATTGCGTAAAGGCTCATATCTTTCTGTAATGAAAACTAACCAGTGACAGAGGGTCTTCAATCAAGGATCACTTGATTTAAAGATAATACAAATACCAGATAATGCAATAAAAAATACTATTTCACTTGCGTCACTGGTTCATTGACTGTTCGGTTTCTCTATCAATACAAGAGAATCGAGACTCACTCTGATGCACTTAAGAAAAAAAAGACTTGTATACACTAAAAGGATCAGGATTCCCACTAGAAATGAAGAGAACCAGCTAAATCCAAATGTCTACTGATGTAAATAACAAATTAACTGAAACATGACTTACCCCAAAGTATGTTTCATCCATTTCTCATCATCTCTTTTCTGTAAATTAATAGCAAGCAACATATTCAATTAGACAGACTATTCATATTAATGGGTGAAATTTACACAATAGGTAACAAATTAGTTCATAGTACTGACCGTGAAGTCCTCACGGGCATGAGCACCTCTACTCTCTTTTCTTGCTTCAGCAGAGTGCATGGTGATGCAGGCATTTATCAGAAGATTTTCCAACTCAATGGTCTCAATCAAGTCAGAGTTCCTGAGAATATTGAGCCAATAAACTTTTAAAATGAACAAGTAGATTCGATTCCTAGAAATAATAGGAATCCAAGTGGCATTGGACAAAGAAGTCTTACCATATCAAACTTCGATCCTTCAACTTGACATCATGAAAGCTCTCCCATGCTTTATCAATTAATTGACAACCTGCCACAGGGAAGATGAAATTCAGAGAAGATAAATTAAAGGAGCAGTAAAGATGTACCATGGGAAAAGTATAGGGATAAGAGGACCAAGCACTATTGATCAACAAATTACTACCTTCTTCTAACGTTTCTTGTGTACGGAACACAGCAGCATTGTTTTGCATTATTCGTTGCATATTTAACCGAATTTTTGAAGTTGGCAATGACCCATTTGAATTTCTCAATTTGTCCAGCCAAGCAATTGTTTTCATACCAGCATCTTTCTCTAAAGGCTTTTGTTTCTCTCCTGCAAAATGAGAAACAGGTGCATTTTTATCACCTCATTCAGCATACACAATCTATTTAATAACAGCAAAAGAATCTTGCCTGGCCTTTGGATTTCTGCAACTCTATTTGCACAAGCTCTACCGAAAACAACAATGTCAAGAAGTGAGTTTGCACCAAGCCTATTGGCACCATGGACTGAAGCGCAGGCTGTTTCCCCAGCAGCCATTAATCCAGGAACTACTGCATCGGGATCATCACCTTTAATAGTAACAACCTGAATAATAAAAAAGCCATATTAGACTACAATTTGTTTTTTTCATTTAAAGAAAAATGAAATGAAATATAACAAATCCAAAGAACAAGATTGATTTTCTTATACTAACTTCACACATAACAGTATAAGATAGACTTTATTAAATCCATACAAGTAATCAAGTATGCCACCAACAAAAATTAATAATAAAAAAAAAAGATATTACTATTTGCAACGTGACAGTTGCAAGGGTACAGAGAGCACCGAATGCTATACATACATATTCAAATTGAAGGAGAAGCATATCATGTATCAAATAAGCAGAGAACACTAATTTATGACAACCATAAAGAGTTGCTATAGAAAAAAAACTATATACAGGCATGACAGTGACTAATTATGTTATGTTTTGTATTTATTTTCTACTCTGTTTCTTAAATTTTTCTTTTATTTTTTATTTTTGAATTGGAGGTTAAACGATTAGTTTTAAGATCGTACCTCTCCATGATGATTTGTGGGAATACCACCCATGTTATAATGCACTGTTGGCAAAACAGGAATAGGTTCCTTAGTAACATCCACACCAGCAAAAATAGCAGCTGTTTCAGAGATACCAGGTAGCCTCTCCTTAAGAACATCTGGGGGTAAGTGATTCAAGTGGAGATAGATGTGATCTTTCAGTGGTCCTGCAAACAATTTCCATTGTCCATATTTACAAGATATCCAACTTAACTGGAAGATCAAATATTTTCCAATACAATGAATATAGAGGTCATGACATGCTTCAAGAAAATAGTGTGTATTTCTAGTTTCTAGAAGACACAACTGAATATATTCAAACACTGGTTTCCACTAAAGTAATATTGTAACAATTATGTTAATATGGACTTTCTATCAAACTTAAAACCAGCATACCTACACCACGGCCTTCCCGGATTTCCATAGTCATTGATCTAGAAACTACATCTCTTGATGCAAGATCCTTTGCAGTAGGTGCGTATCGTTCCATAAATCTCTCACCCTCACTATTCCTAAGAATTCCACCCTCACCACGAGAACCTACATGGTCCAAGAAAAAAAATGATAAGCAATATATATTTCAACTTAATTAGCCAAGAGTACATTACAGTATACAACCAAATGTGAACCTATATGAAAATAAGAACTTTAAAACACCAACCTTCTGTGATAAGGCAGCCAGCTCCATATATGCCAGTTGGGTGAAATTGCACAAACTCTAAATCCTACCAAATTTATGAAAAAAAAAAAACATGAGTAATAAAATACTTGCTATATAAGATTTCAGATTAATAATGAAAATTGCAAAGCCCAAAAAGAGACCTCAAGTGGTATCCCAGCACGTGCAACCATGGCATTGCCATCTCCAGTGCATGTATGTGCTGAAGTTGCAGAAAAGTATGCTCTGCCATAGCCCTGATGTGAAAGTGAAACAAAAGATTAGCACACACATATCCACGACTAGTATAATTAAAAACTTCAATGTCAAACAAGCAAAAGAAAATCTTGTACCCCTGTGGCCAAAATTGTTGAAGAAGCTTGGAAACGATGTAATGTTCCGTCCTCCATATTCAAGGCAATCACTCCTTGGCAAGTACCTGTATTTCCAATATGGAGAATTAGTTAACTTTATCATCAACTCCAACACACAGACAGCATCATCTTTACAACAAGTAACAGCATATTTAAAAATATTAAGGACAAGTAATATGATAGATATGAGAAAAATAAGTGAAAAGAAAATATAGCCATCGTAATCTCACATATTAAATCTTAAATACAGATAAAAAAGAAGACAAGTTAGTTTTTGGTGTGCCATTCATAAAAATGGTCTACAACAGTAACATGTGACAGTGAACTTTTAACCATTTTTCTCATTACTTTTGTTCTTCTGTTACCTCCATTGCTGCTAGCAGTCTGGTCATGATATGATCATGACCAAATGAGTCAGCAGGCAAGGTGAGAAGGAAATCCAAATTCTTTATATTTCAAATATATGCATAAAAGACAATTTTCAGTTTTTACTTTCTACTATAACATTGTATTGGTTAACTCTATTTTCCAGATTGGCTGGGAAAAACATGTGATAAATCCCCCTTGTTGTAAACTTGACTTTTGAAATTGCCTGCAAACCATTTTGGACATACCAACAAAGAGAGGTAAAATTCCTATAAATTCATATATGTTCTGTTTATTATAATAGCCATTGTCCAGCGGGAGAAAAACTCCTGAAAGAAAAATTGTGTGAACTATTTATCTTTGTATTATAGCCTAGGCAAAACTGTGGTTCCATTTCTCTGTCAATGCTAGTATTGTTAGTATTTGGTGGAATATTAACAAATACACGAGAATTTGAACAATTGAAAAAAAAAATCAGACTTAAAAATGCAAAGGAGGGTGCAAGGATGCATAAAATCAACTTTTATAGTATACTACTGTATAATTTTCCAGCAGCGTTGTGCAGGAAATTTCCAGTCACTATATGCTCATTAAATCCCTCCCTATGAATGCTGTCCCCTTGTTCAATTAATTGATCGCACATTGTTCATTGAAAACAAACTACTTTCTGCAGCAACTCACCATCACTGTTCATTAATAGATCTAATGCAAAATATTCCACAAAAAACTGGGTATTATGCCTCATAGCTTGGCCATAGAGAGTGTGCAATAAAGCATGCCCAGTTCGATCAGCAGCACATGCACAACGATATGCCTGACCACCTATAGCAAAGGAGCATAAGGAAGTCAAGATCAGAACTCTCAGTGGAAAAAGGCTAATATCCCTCCTCCAAAATCTGCATTTACCTTTTCCGAAGTTCAAGCTCTGACCACCAAATGCGCGCTGGTATATTCTTCCATCTTCAGTTCGTGAAAATGGCAATCCATAATTCTCAAGCTCAATGACTGCTTTTGGTGCCTCCCTACACATATATTGGATGGCATCTTGATCCCCTGTAAACACAGAGCTTTCCTTTTCACATCCACTAAAGAAATAAAAGAAAGAACAAATACTAAAAGAATCTCTACCACCACAATATTCACAATGCCAAACTACTCAACTTCTAGTTATATGAAAATTTTGCTAGACAAAATGTAAAGTTTTTAAGATTGAGCGAGTTCATACCAAGCCAATCACTTCCCTTAACAGTGTCATACATGTGCCACCTCCAATCATCTTCAGTCATATTTCCCAATGCAGCATTTATACCACCCTATACACAAAGTTATTCCCATGCATGAGCATAACAAGTATATTCAGACTTCAGAAGAAAATGGAGTGGCTAGTCCAACTTAATACACTTTTGTGCATCATCCAATACTTTTTAATTCACAAACGAATTATACAAACAGATAAAACACAATGATAGGGTATTCAAAGGCAATCAAAATCCCAATTCATCAATGAAAAGCAATAATCAACATAACTGAGCTTAAAGCGCTTTCATCCCCTTAAGTGTCAAACAAGGATGAAGTTATAGCATTTAAGTGACCATAAGACAATCATAACGGGGATACATTACATCACCAAACCTACTATAACCAATGAGTAACATCAACTTTATTACATGCCTAAAATATCTCATTTTTTTCGATACTTCATGCCTAAAATATCTCTAAGCGTGTATGATCATCAGAGAGATAATAAATCAAAAATTAGTCAGGTTACTACTGCTATATTCATCTAGTTAAAACCATTACCAATAGCCCTCATTCGGTGGTCCATAAATAGATTTATTTAGAACAAATAGTCAAATTAGCCCCTTTAAGCTATAGCGTCATCTTACCAGTTCCAAAAACGAATAAAAAATAAGTCCTAAATATGTTTTTAATCTTTTAAATTTGAGACACTTGGTTTTGGTCTCCCAATTAAAAATCTATTTTTTTTATTCCCTCAAATTTGCAAATTGTTGTTTTTAATCCCTCAACTTCACTTTGAGGAACTAAAGAGGGACTAAAATTTTGTTCTTTTAAGTCTCTTAAATTCACTTTGGGGGCTAAAAACAATATTCTACGAATTAGATTTCTAAACCAAAAGTGCTTTAAATTTAAGAGATTAGAAACATATTTTAGCCAAAAAAGTAAAAATGAACTTACATATAATGTCTTGATTGTGTATTTCGTCTTAATCAAATAAAATCACCCCTCAGGGACTAATTTGGTCAACAAAATAGAAACCTTGGTCCACCATTAAGGGATTAATTTAACATGATCGACGAACTAATTTGATTATTAACCCTCACTAAATGAGTAACAAGTTGTGTCACAGTATAAGCAACCGAAATACACAACAACAACAACAACAACAACAACAACAACAACAAAAAATCGTAAATTACGACAAACAAGTAACGTGCATATGAAGATCTGATACCTGAGCTGCAACAGTGTGTGAACGAGTTGGGAACAGCTTTGTAATGCAAGCAGTGTTGAAGCCATGTTCCGAAAGTCCAATGGCGGCTCTCAACCCTGCGCCGCCAGCGCCCACAACGACAGCGTCGTACTTGTGATCCACCACGTTGTACGAGGAGCTCCCACCACCACTCTGCGCAACAACCAAAACGACAGCGTTTCAGTAATCAACGAAATCAGAAATGAATAATTGAGAGAGAGTTGAAGTTGATGCATTGATTCACACAGAGAAAAATCTTGAAATGTGAAATCTAAGTGGTTGGTGATTAGGTTTGGATCTCTCCAAAGCTGGTAGGCGAATAGCACGAGCCACGCACCGCCACATTTCTGAAGCGCACACACAGACACACTCACGCTCTCCTTCTCTCTAATTTTATGTGTAGTATTTAATTTTATTTTTCTAGTACTCTTGGGTCTCGGCTTTGTTTTTCACGGGTTCTTAAATTTGATACTACTAGTATTTTCGCGTCTCTCGTTACACCCTTTTTCTGTGTTTGCGTTTGTTGTTTTGACAAGTAGTAGTAGCAAATTGGATGGTCGGAATAAATTGAAGAAATGCCACGCCAACTCTGCGGTTACAAGGTTTTAAAAAACGATCCAAGATGTAATTTGAACCACATCAATCACATTTATCTGTAATTTATGGTGATATCAACAAATGGAAGGAAACTACACCAGGACTATGTGTTCTATATTTAAAACCTTGGCTGTGAAACAAAAATATTAGATATATTCTGATTTTTACAAATAAATTTTAATCCGAGTTAGGAACAAGTGGAATATTATTAGGAATGCATAGAAGTGAAGTGGTCGACGTAAGATGATTCAGAAAGACACGTTTGCACGTGAAAAAGAGAAGGGTGGTTGGTGTGCTTTTGGCCACGACTGACATGATTTAGACAGTCCACGTAGCCTTCAAACGCACCGCAGCTGCCAAAAAGTGTAGATATGAAACATATGAATAGTCTACATGACAGTTTAAATGGAATTTTCTGCTGACTGTTTGGTTTCAAGGTGATGGATGAGGAACAAACGTACGGGAGAAGGAAAATATTTTACCAGCGTATCTGTTGTAAATTTACCCCATACGTAACTGTGATACTTAATTTTACAAGAATTCAAAAACAATACAAAGTTGAGTTCGGGATTGTAAAAGTATTTTGATTTAAAAATTAAGAGTAAGTTTAATTTAAATTATTTGTTGAAAAAGATATTTATTTTAATAAATAAACAATTTTTTTACTTTTTTACCGTATTTCTCTAAACTGTTTTTCAAAAAAAAATTGTTTATTTTTTTATAAATAAGTCTTTTAAAAAATATTTATTTTAACTTTAAACAAATTGACCTAAAAGTAAGAAGAAAAATAAACAAGTGTTTTTTTTTAACTTTTCTTCTTGATAATGGAAGATTTAGAAGAACAAAAAATTAGACTAGCGAGAGTTGCGGGGTGTTCACCGTGTAGTTAGGGTTGTAAAAAATATCCAAATATATAAACTAATATATATTTTATCTAATCTAATCCATTTTAAATTCATTTAAATGATTTGGTTTCATATTCAAATTCATTTTTTGATTTTAAATCCAATTCAATTAATTGGATATTTGTTTGGATTTTTAAATTTAATATAATTTTTTGGACTATGACGGTTAGGTTTTCTTTTACCAACTTCAATTGAAGTTATTTTTTTGTCGATATCATCTAGAGTTATTTATACCAACTTCAGCTATGATTTTTATTTTGCTGATGTTTGTCGAGATTATGTTTTGGTCAATGTCAGGTAGGTTTTTTCACTAACATTGACTAGGGTTTTTTGGTCGACGTCATGCGATACTATTTTTTTGGTGACATCAACTAGGATTTTTTGGTCGAAAATCATCTACCTACATCGACAAAAGAAAATCTAGCTGACATTGGTCAAAATATTCCCCCAATTGATCTCGATCAAAAAAATCCTAGTAAAGGTCAAGAAAAAAATATCCCTAGCCAACACTAGTCAAAAGAAATAGTCATGACTGATGTTGACCAATAAACCCTAGCTAACGCAACAAAACAGTAGTTTCAACCAACGTCAACAAAAAAACCTAGTCAACGTCAACCAAAAAATAGTTTATGTTGATGTTGGCCAAAAAATATCAACTACAAGCATCGGCAAAAAAATCATACTAATGTCGATCACAAAATCCTAACCAATGTTAGCCAAAAAATAGTCACGATCAACGCCGATCAGAAAACACCTAGTTGATATTAGCCAAAAAATATCACCGACCGACATTAACTAAAAACTCTAGCCGACCTCGACCAAAAAATAACCCTAAGATCAACCAAAAAATCCTTGGCCGACGTCGATCGAAAATTACTGACCGACGTAAGCCGAAAATAGTCATGGTTGACATCGGTCTAAAAATGCATGGGCTGATGTTAGTTGAAATTGTCTTAGTTGAGGTAGACCGAAAATATCCTAACCAAGATCGATTAAAAATAGTTTTGACCAAGGCTGGTTGAAAATAGCTCATGGATAAGTATTAAGTTTTCACCTTTTAGCGTTTAATACTAAAATTTGTATAAAAAATCATTATAACATTTAAGTTGATATAAATTGGATATGACTAAATTCATATCCATTTAAATGAATTAAATCTTGAATCCAAATTGTTTTAAAAAAAATATGAATATGAATTTAAAATCTAATTTATTTAAATAGATATGAATTGAATATAGATTTTTCAATCCATGTCCACTCCTAAGTGTTGTTTGGTTCAACTTTTAGAAGAATAGCTCTTGAAACCAAAGATAGAATTAACATGTGATTCGATTTGGTTTAATTTAAAAGTAATAATTCAAACCAAATCAAATCAATTTTTGATGGTTTAATTTAATTTTTCATGATTTTCAATTTATTGTTACAATGTAAAATTTAATAACTAAATTTACATCATTATTATGTTATATTCATCTAAAAAATATTATTTTCCTATTTATCTCTATTTAAAATATTTGAGTAGAAAATTATTTGATATATTTTTATATCATATATAATTGTTAAACTTGCAATTCATAAAAATTAATAAACTAAACACATTTTCATTATTTTCATTTTCTACACATTGGAAAGAAGGCACCTAAACAAGCACGATTTTTATTATTTTAAAGCATGAAAAAAGAACTAGAAACTATATTAATAATTAAGCTTCTTCTCCTCCTCCTTCTTCTAGCTACTAATTGACGAGTCTTTGGCTATGGTACTTTGGTCATTTCGAAGAGTGGCTTTGGACTTTGATGGGTAAACCTTTGGGGAAATCAACGTAAGGGTATGCAATAGGTTGATCCTCACCAACAAGTTCCCAGTTGTAGTTGAGGATGAGATGGTGGATGAACACAGCCATTTCAAGTTTCCCTAACTCTGATCCCGCACATATCCTTGGTCCTCCTCCAAACGGCATCAAGTTGACGTTAACATTCGCGTTTTGGCAACTTCCACTTTTATTATTGTCCTGCATCTCCAACCACATTGCCAAAGCAAAATAATATAATCAATAAGTTTTTTAATATTATGCATTAACATATAAATATAATTCAATATTAGTTCTATTTGCATAAATTTCTTCATAACTAGGTATAAAAAAAAATAGCCCTGTAGGCTTCATCATTGGGCCTAAGTTGACAAATTAAATGGCCTCAATGTTTTTATTTTGGGCCACAAACAGATGATTAACTTTGAATGGACCTACATATATAGAATCAGAATCTCTTAGCCCTTAAGAGGATTTAGACAAAATTAAACCTATGTAAACTAAACTAATACCTTTTGCTTCAATTGGTTAGGGTTCATAATTTCTCTTAAACTCGTCGAATCCAAGAAAAAAAAAGATGGATCCACGTCTAGTGAAAAAATATGTTACTTTTTCAAAAGTGTTAAGTTGTAATTGTTGATAACAAAATTCAATGAATCAATGATAAAATAAATACTTCTGCATAATAAATTATGATTTAAATTTTTTTTATACAATAACATTATATTTTCATTTGACGTGGAATTTCTTTCCCAATCACCTATCATTGTGCCATTTTGTACTTGTCACCTACATTTTTTTTATGTATAATGAGAGCAACGAAATATACACATCACTCATGTTCGATAATTCACTAAGTTAAGACTTTGGTTGTATTTGAATAAAGTTATCTATAAACACCTATAAGAGAAAAGAAAAATAAAATATTTTCTTATAAGTTAAAAATACTTCCTTATACTTTATTATAAAAAAAATACTACCTAATACATAAGTTAAAATCACTTTTTTTTGGAAAAGCTAAATAATGTTTGCTTCTTTAAAAAAACTGATTTTAACCTAAAAAATAGATTTATTTATTTATTTATTTTTAAGTATTTACGGAGAAACTTATTTAAACAAGGCCTCTAATAATTAAAATATGTTTATAACTACATCACATGTTATCTTAATGTAATTGTTGACATGTACAAATAAATATATATAATATTACTATTAAATACTAATATTAAGATTCATTTTCAAAAAAATTAAAATTTTCAAACAAGAATAACAATTTTTGAAGGACGTGTCTACAAAATCTAGAAATACTACTTCGATCATTATTACAAGACCCAAATTAAAAATATGATTTGATCTTTTTTAATAAGATCAAATAAAAAATGTTCTTTCGTATTAATTATTTTTTATAAAAAATACTTTTCATTAAATTAATTTTAGAATGACATGACAGGGAAAATATAATTCATTAATATTTTTTAGTTTTGTTGACAATGTGATATTTTTAAAAAATAACTTTAATTTTCAAAAAAATTAATTAATTAATTAGAGTTTATAATTAGAATGAGAAGGTAGTAGTATAATTAAATAGTTCTATCGGCACCGGCGGATCTATGTGTATGTGAGGATGGACAGATACATTTCTTTATTTTAATGAAATCACTAATATTTGTCCAAAAATATTATATTTTATACTTAATAATTTTATATTTTGTACTCATAATTTTATGTATTTGAATCTCCTTATTAATTTACATGTAAGAGTAAGTAAATACACTCTCTTATTTTAATAAAATATAAATATTTATTTTAAAATTTTATATTTTGTATCTTTTATTTTCGTATTTAAATTTAATTATTATGATAATTATAAATTTTTATTTTTTTAAACAAATTATCCGACTGAGAATCTTGGATCCACCACTGTACACCGGACTAGCAATATTTATTTCCTAAAAAAGAGTAATAAATGAAGCAGGGGTTGAGAGGGAGGGGCAGTAGAGGATAGATAAGAGCAGAGGCTGATAAAAGAAAAGGCACCCATGCACGTGCATGTGAGAGGGGCCACTTGCACACGGGCATTTATGATCTGCAGCTGCTGCAACCACAGGGCCCGTCCCCACACGTGCACACCAAGAGGGTCCCCCTTCTGTTCCCAAGATCCTTCTCCCGCTGATTACGACACTTCATCTGTAGCTACTATACTATTGTCCACTGAAGCATATCCTCTCCATTTTCTTTTTTCATTACCTAAGTTTCATCCATTATGGTATTATTATGATTGCTTATAATCTATAAAATATAGTAGATAATACTGATTCTCCCAGCGAGCATGACATGGGTACTACTAGTCACTTCT
>PYAF01001297.1:3561086-3573069 GCA_007407185.1 Glycine tomentella | reverse complement strand
GAAGGATTATTGATCCTCTCCTACGCATATATAGGTAAACTCGTCAATCTTAATTTTAATAGTATCTTTCAAATTAATTTTATTTTCATTTTGTAAAAAAAATGTTTTTGAAAATATAAATCAGAACTTAAGAACGTATGATTTATATTATAAAATACCAAAGCACATAAATGCTCCTAACTTTTATCTTTGAAATATATATATATATATATATATATTTGAATAATTGAAATAGAAAAGTTAAATATAATACTAATTAAGTTAAATTAATTCGTATGTCGATCTCTAAAATTGTGAATGAATTAGTAATGTGTTACATATAGTCAGAAAAAAAATATTAATTAATGTGTTACATGTGTAGTACATCATATGTCTTCATTTTTTTTATGGAAGTTACATCTCTTAATAAGATGTTTATATAACTGCTCACATAAAATTATTTTGAAATAACTAAGTTTCTCGTATATCCTAAAAAAAACTAAGTTTCTCATAAAATTATTTTAAGTGTCTTCAATGGGCTTCAACGTCTAAACACTGCCACGTCTTTTAAAGAGTTCGTTCATTAATTTAAAAACTTAAAATAAGCTCTAATCATAGTACTCTTGAGTTGAGTAGGGTATTCAAATTCATACAGATTTAAAAACTAAACAAATTAAATAAAAAGTTTGAGTTAATTTAAATAAATATTAAATATTTTTATTATAAATTTAATTATATACGATTTAGGTATTAAAATATTTATTTATTATAAATTTGAGTTGCATAAAAGTAAATATTTATTTGATGCATTGCAAAGTTAAAATGTTAGTTGTAATGAAAATCCATAATAAATAAATACCTTTTATTTTACAAATAATACTTTAGATTTACATTAAATAATTAAAATTGTAAAAATAGTTATTTTAAATTGTAGATTACTTCTTTTAAAAATATAAATAAAAATATTTATTTTCATATAAAGATAAAAGGATGATACCTTAAAAGAATAGTATTATATAAAAAGGAAAAAAGAATTTAAACTTTTAACTGAAAGATTAAAAAGAGTGAGGCTGTGATAATTTTAACTCTCCAAACTATATATTATAATTTAAATATATTTTTGATTCTTAGAATATATCTGGTTTTTTATGTTAGTTTTTATTTTTATTTTTTAGAAGATCTCTAGATTTTTTTTCCATTAGTCTTTGTCATTATAAATTGCTAAGATGATTAATGATCATTGATGTTAATAAATGTCACGTCAAATTGAGAAGATGAAGGGTTCTCAAATTTTTATTTCAAAATTTTGGTGAAAAATACAAATATTTTGGACCAAATATATTTCATAGAAAATATTTTTTCGAAATTTTTGCTTTTTCTTGTAGTGCAATGATAATATTAATTAGTATCACATCAATAAAAAAATGTCACATCATTAAGAGAATAATAACAAAAAAAAAGTTACAAGAATTAAAATAAATATTATTATTTTGGTATATTTATTTATGTCTTTTGTGTAGTGCTATTGTTATTCGTCTTTTGCTCTCTATTTCTCTCAAACATTTCTATGCTTGCAGTTGCAGAGGATAGACACTTGCTGTTGATGGCGATGACACGAAACGAAAAGAACGCGGAGGGAGCCGTAAAGATAATAAAACAAAGCTACTCGTGCGGGTGAGAAACACAGCTAACCCTGCCACTACAAAGCGTGTGAGTATGGGTGGAAATAAACAAGGTCTTTATAGTACTGATTCGCATTATTATAAGTCTAAATTTGATTTGTTATTTGTTAAAAATAAATTATTAAGGTCTGAGTCTAGTATATATAAAGGTCTGACATGACCTGGAGACTTGTATATAAAGTCTAATTAAATAAAAATAAATAATTAAAAATAAAAAATAACATAATAGATATGTTTTTCTCATAAATTATGAAATATAATCCTATAAGTTATAAATATGTTTCTTTTAATTATTTATGAGATTTTCAAAATGATTATTTAAAATGATTGATTATCTATCTTCATAATAAAAAAAATATTTTTTTAAAAATAAATATATTATTTTTAAATTTTAATATATATATATATATATATTAAATAGACTAGTATAATAGATCTAACAAATTTTTTTTAGAATTTTTTTTTTAAAATTTGAGTTCAACCTTTTTATTTAAATATATTTTTAAAATAGTCTTAATTTAATTTTTATCCTAAACAAACTAAGTCAGACGTGTGCCTCATATAATTTATTGCACACAAACAGTTAATAATGTACTTCTTCAATGTTCAGCCTTTTTACAGCAGACTCCAGTCAACAAGTCTTCAACTCAAATTGTTAATTAAAATGTATAGGAAGTTACAGGTTTTAATTCAGTTCATTAGTTTTTTTCGGCAAAAGGGGGTAAGCTGATGCCAAGTGTTTGTTATAATCCCAATTAGATTGTTATAATTTAGTTGATTTAATAAGATATATGAAGTATTTTAATTTTTTTACTACTTGTTTTTTATTTCTATGAATATAAAAAAATTGTTAATTAAAATTAAAGACTATTTTCACTTGGTTTAGTAGGATCAGAGTTATTATAGTTTATATATATATATATATATATGTCTTCAATTAAGTAAATAAATTGGTTAATTAGAAAATTACTTTTCTAGTAAAAAAATTATATATAATTGGATAAAAACACGATCAAATATGTTAAAAATATTTATATAAGAACTTTTTATAATCGAGTTTAATTTTTATACGTAATTGATAAAATAATTTTTGGATTGATTATAATATGGTCCCGATTTTTTTTTTCAATTTCACTTTTAGTTCTTAAACCTATTTTTGACCATTTTGATCCATGTATTTTTTCTTTTATTAACAATTTTAATTCTTATTGTCAATTAATAAAATGATAGTTGATAATGTAATAACAACTACATTTTGTCACATCATTAAAAAGTATGAATGAGTAATCACATGTAAATTTTGCATGTAAACTATGTGTTTAAATTTTAATTCATCATTTATTTGGACTAGTTGATGATAACATATTAGTCGATAGAGGACTGAAAATAGTCTACCAAAAATATTACATAATTGTCATACCAAACTCATCATTTATTTAATTTTTTTATAGAAGTATTCACTAAATTAATCTTGTTTTATTAAGATACACACAAATATAGTTGCTTACACACTTGGGAGAGTGACTAGCTCCCATGTTGGTCCCTCCTATTATTCTGAATTATCTTATTGTATTGCTGTTCAAGTTCTTGCTGAAATAATGAGAGTTTGACGTTGTATTTTTTCATATTCACCTTTATATCCTTAATATCAGTCCCTATGACTAATGTTTGCAAAATTCATTCAACATAAATTTTCTATCTGATTGGAGAAAAATAAATCAAAAATAAAAATTCAAAATTTTCCATCTTCTACTTTCTATTCAACAAAAATTTCAATTTTTTCTTTCGATCATACCAAACACATTGTAGGAATATTTGTAAGAGAAATGCTTGCAGAGCACGTGTGTGACATAGGATCAAGCTCAAACAGAGAATGCACTTCAAGTAAATTGTTGTCCGTGACATTTATATTCGATTGCAGGGAAACGACATACGCGCATGCCATGACAATACAGGTACGGTTTTGTTAAGCATGGTCTAGTTCCTAGACTAGTAGTAACTAGCAGAAGAACCTCCAGAGGGAAAATGAGAGCAATGCAAATTTGCAACCAACCTTGTTCATAGTTCATATTTTAAATAACGAAAAATATTAATAAAACAGTTTAATTATAGAAAAATTAAGTGATAAACTGATAATATAAAAAAGTTTTACATCATACTCCAATCACAATCCTCTAATGATTAGTTAAACTCTCCATCACACCAATATCATACTTATTCAAAAAAAGACAAATTGTTAGTAGTTCTCGTTGAATAACATGTTAGTTACTCGTCAAATTAATTAGTCTTTTGCTTCATTATTTCAAGCAAAAGATATTGTAATGTTAGTAATATAACAAATTTATATAAAAATTATTGATAAGACAGAGAAATAAAAAGAAATAAATCAGTCAAAAAGAAAAAAGAAAAATAAAGAAAAGGAATATGATAAATATATATATACATAAATATATAAAGTTATTAAGCTACTAAGATTATTCAGTACTGAAATTTCAGTTGATGTTGAGACTTTGAAAAGTCCTAATAAATACCCTAGCCAATACAAGCCAGATAAATTGATGGAGAAAGATGAAGAGTAAGTTTGGGGTGGGAGTGGGAGTACATGGCAGAAGGCTACAGTAATTGCCGTTTGACTTTAAATATTTGAGTTGAATATTGTGTCCCTGGCGCATCTAATGTATTCAGATTCTCTGCACTTTCTTTTTAAATAGCAATAGAAATTATTCTAATTGAGTCGGATAAGAACACTGTATGTGTTTGTAACATGTTGTGTTTACCGTAACCAATATTTTCCCAAACGCAACATTCATGTTGCTTCCTTGTTCATGCCTCGAAAAGTGTATTTTTCCCGTTGAATGGATTTTTAATGAATATCCAAACATGCTCTAAGTCTCTAGCAGATATAATATATTTAACATAACTGTAAATTTAGGAATCCAACTCAAGACTTGATTGTTAAATTGAAAATCTTGTGCTAGTTGATTTCCGTGTTCTGGATGGTGATTTTCTACACTTTTTGTTATTTAAGCTGTAGGGTATTTTAGGAGACCACATAACATCGAGTGTAAGATAGAAAAACACAATTCTCACTCTGCAGCATTCTGGCATGCATAAGAGCTTTTAAGTCCAATAATGTTCCGGTCCACACTCCTCACAAGTACACCCCCGAACCCAACAAACAACCGGCCTTTTATGTCTTTGACACAAACGAGGTGCCTGTGCTGACACACGAAGGGGGCTTTTATTCAATTGAAAGAAGGAAACAAAAGCAAACAAATTAAGCTTCAAAGTTGAAAGTTGAATGTTGAAAGAGCAGGGGGGTGATTAATGAGAACAAAGAAGTTAATGTAAATCTATGTGAGTTGGGGCATTGAAGAGAAAGAGCATGGGAAGTGGCCCCTAGGGCCCATGGTTTCTTAAGTTGGGGTTGGGGGGACCTCAATCATTGCTCACGCACTGGTGTGGCTCAAAACATGGCCACACCATCATCTAAGTACTCTCACACACAATGCACATTATCACATAACATTTAATTAAAAGATATAAATTATGTCAATTATTATTGGTATCACTTTTTTATTACTTCTTCCTTTTTATAAGACATTCTTTTAATTATGATACATTATTTTTTTTTATAATAATGCCTTTAATTAATTATAATATTCTTTCTTCAAACATTAGTTAATTAGGTGAAAATCTATTTTTTCATTACAAAATAGTTGAAAAATTATTAAGTTAAAACAGAAATAAAGGATTTTTTTTAAATAGTATACATTATTAATAAATTTAATGTAATTAACTAGTTTTATTAAAGGGTCTGAATTAATTAAAAAAATCTTATATAATAATATGATTTAATAACTCGTGTTATTCTTATATTATCCTTGAACTCAAATATAAATGAAAAAGGTTGATGAATTTAAATATCAATAAATTTCAACTAATTCAACCTTATCTAATGTTATTATTCTAAAAATATCCTTATTCAAATATGACAAAGGGTGATTTGAAAAATGTAGTTCTTTTGTGTGTGAAATAAAAAAATAAACTTAACTAATATTTTTTAATCATTGTTAAAATTATATACTTTTACTTATATTTGAGTCTAAAGGTAACAGTTACTATAAAAAGAAAGGCACTCTATAACTCTATATTTCTTAAATAAAAATAAGAAGAGTAGTAAAGAAAAAATTCGAAGGTTAAATATACAATAAAGTAGACAAGGAACAATAAGGGAGCGAGGCAGGGAAGAATAAAACTGACAATATAGAAGTCATTCTTAGTACAAAGCTTTAATGCAAAATATAGGATTTAAAGATCATTCGTAAAGAGAAAAGGAAAAGCCCGTTGCCTTGGCTCATAATTAACCACGACTAGGATCTAAATTTTGTAAGGTCCATCACTTATGTATTTGCATCCTCTCCTTTGAAGATAATGTTGTTTTTATGCAATAACCATATAGACCATAAGAGAGCATAGCAATTGTTGACAAAGTGATTCCTACTATGATTGCACATCACGACTTGAAACCCCCGACCAATTAATCATGACAGATTCCGGATAGATGAAGAAAAAGCACATGAAAACATAAGGTGGCTATTGTTTCTTCCCCTTGACCGCACAATGGGCATGCAACGTCTATATATGTTGTCCCGAGGAGTATCTATCTTTCTCAGATTTTCATAAGTGTTTATAGGGAAAACAGAAAAGAATGTAAGATAAATTAAGTTTTCTAAGTTAAAATTAACTTATTCACGAGTTTTTTTTTTTTTTTACGAGTTAAAATTAATGTTTGACAAGTTAAATGAAAAAATTACTATAAAAATTGAAGTACATAAATTCTTTTATCTTTTCCCATCACAATGAATCAACCATATACTGAGTTTGTTTAAACATATTTTGTGGTGACTGAAGAGTAATGCTATATACTATTCAACATTTTTTTCAGAACCTTCCATAACAACAGAAAAAGAGAAAATTACAAAATAAGACAGGTAATTTAATATGATGGAAAAAGATAATTAAAGAAAAATATTATAAGTATTTTTTTGGTGTGGTTTCACTTTTTTTTTAGTCTGGAAAAATATATTATAAATATGATGGAAAAATATAAAATAAAGAATATTATAAAAAATAAGTTTAAATGTAATTTTGGTTCTCTCATTTTTTAAAATTCGTAATTTTGATTCTCCATTTTAAAATAGAGATATTTAGTCTCTTTTATTTTTTAAATTCATAGTTTTGGTTCTCTTGTTTAAAAGAGAGATATTTACTAAGTAGGCATCATTGTTAGATAGATTCCACTCCTTATAACCCAAAGGATTGACAAAAGAACAATTTATTTGACAAAAAAACTCATGTTTGATTTCACTGTGTGGAAATTTCTATTGAATTAATGACATTCATATATTGCGAGTTGAAGGAATATATGTGATCTTTGACCTAATATATAAAATAAAAAAATTCTACTCCTTACTAAATACTAACCAAACCAACTTTTACTAATCCACAAGCTCAATATTGAATATATATATGAATTTCCAGTTCCGGGATATATATGTCATATAAGTGAGCCAGAAAGCAACCCAGATGTTATTATATACATATGCATGCAAAAGATCATTCCCTAACCCACCAGCCGAATGGGAAAGGATTTCGTATATGAAGAGCAAATAAAACAAATTATCTGACTTAAACACTAATGCGAGTTCAAATTAGGGAGACAGACAAACAGAATTTATTATCTTCTACAAGAGCACAAGGAGAAGCATGATGCACGTGGTGTTTCTTGCTTTGGTATTATGTATATTTATAAACAAGTGTCATGCATAAAATATTCATTATAAGCAGCTTTTTTTTCATATGATAATGTACTTTATAAACTAGTTTGATACATCATGCATGACGAAACATAAAAGTTATAATATGCTTTCAGCAAAGCTACAAATTAAGAAAAGTCAATTGCCAATTAGTATGTAGGCAGTTGGGGTTCCGTCATATCTAGTGCTCAACACACGACCAAACTTATGGAACAGATCGATTAAAATCAGAGTGATGGATCACTTGTTGGATATGATAAAGATTGTAATCCATTAGAGATATCATTGATATGCATAAAAAATTATAATTATATATGTTACAATTTATTTACTTTTGTCCCTTAATTACTTGTCTAATTTCTAAATATGTCCCTACTCATAATTGTATTGTAATCCAGTACTACTAAATTAAGCTAAACAAGAAGGTTTGAAGAAGACCACCCATGAGAAGGGAATGTAAAGGAACGGAAATAAAATTTCTCCTTATGTACTCACAGCTCTTCCAAATAAGTTGACATTTGATTGAATTTTGTTTACACCGTTCCAATACACAAGTTCTTAACAGGCCCATTGGGTCAGGCTATTGGTGAAAGAATTGGAATAAATGCATAAAGACTTAGGTTGAATTCTCAATGTCGTACTCAAAATAAACGCACAACTTTCTAGTTGCAAAGTAAATTTCAGTAATTCTAAACACCTAACAATTTGGCATCAGTTAGGAGCGCAAAGCTATACCATAACAAATGTATATCTCATTTTAAAAATTGTTCTTCATCATCAAAATGATTCATATGCTTTGACTTCATGTATGAATTTGAGAGGAAGAACGATGAAATTAATATCTTGGCCAAAAAATCTGGAGCCAGAAAATTATACAAGGAATTTGAAAAGCAGTAACCCTGGATAAATCATATTTTGCATAGACAGCTGGCATGCAATTATACATGGAGTGTTTTATTATCGAATAGTGTACAGTAACAGTTTACATTTGCAAATTATGTAGCTCCAAAATTAACTACCTTGGCTGCAGAGGAGTTTATCATAAAAAAAAAAAAAAATTATGGCAGAACATCATAGGAATTCCTTAACATCGTAGACAAATTCCATTTTCATGCCTCTTGAATGGCAATTTTATGAACACTACACGTGAAACGAACAAAGGTAGGACAAGTTCACTAGGTTAGTGTAGATGAATACCAGCCAAATCAAAATATCCAATAGTGCCTGAAATGAAGGGTCTTTCAGGATGCAATGACAAGCATGCAGAACAAATTGCGACAGCAACGTCATCCTTGCAAATATAATGGCATCAATATTGTCCTAATTAAAATCTTCAACGCATTTTACACATTAATAAATCTAATAGAAAATAAATGATCCCTCGACGCTACATGACTCCTACATCATACATGGGATTGGAAGAAATTCAAGTTTACATTTTAAAAGTAGGCCTAATTACATAGTTCCCATAGTTTATTCCTTTTATTTTTATATAATATACTTATTAATTTATTTATTATACGTAGAGCCTCATTGGTAAGTGCCTTGAACACTGGAACCCGTAGATATGGGAAGTACGAAAGCTTCAACACGCTGACATCGTCTTTTTTTTTTTTTTTTCTTTAAATCTCATTGTGATTTCTTTTCCGGTTATTTTACTACTTTGTTTTACATTTAAATAGGGGTTTGATAAATTAATTTATTTTAGTGCTATATCGTGTTAGTTATAAATACAAAGTAAGGTAACCGTACTAGAAAAATCCATTGTCGTCCAGCGGTTAGGATATCTGGCTTTCACCCGGGAGACCCGGGTTCGATTCCCGGCAATGGAACTTTTTATATATTTTTGTCGTCTTTTTAGTTTTTTGTCAATTAACGGCTTTATAAATTATTCGACCAACTATAAGCCAATTGCCCAACTATGGTGCACATCGAACTTGCACATTGCTATCGCCCAACCAAATCGTCCATGAAAATTCTGAAGAATCCATATTTACACTTTTCCTTGTTTTTAGGAATGTTGTAACTTGTAAAAAAAATGAATATTGTAAAAAATAAAAATAAAAAATAGAATAAGAGAATTATGTTAGGAATATTGTAAAATTCGTTTTATTGAAATAATCAAATCCTACAGCATATTTTCCCAATTATTAAGGTCTCACCATCACCAAAAAAACATATGAAAGCCATCCCACCCGTTCCCCCAAAAATAAATATTTTATTTATTAATTTGGTTACACGTAAATACCTATTATTGAGTGAAGCTAGTTTCAGATTAAAATGGTTAATCCTAATTGCATAAAAAACATGTACACGCATCCTCAACAACCTTAATTGGCATGCAAATTCCCAATCACTCCATACAACTCAGCACGTAAGGAAGTGAAATTAGTCTGTAGCTATACATCAAAACAATGCTTTTAAAAACATCGTGTTTTTATGCAAAATTTTAACAATTCCGGATGTGTATTGCTGTATATTAATTTTGAAAGGATTTTCTAGCCGCATACATTAGAGATATTTAGGGATGACAAAGTAGGTTAGTCCACTCAAAAACGGGTCAGACTGATCAAATTCACAAAAAAATGGGTTGGATTGAGCTAGTCCACTTTTATAAAGTGGGCTGAAAATATTAGTCCGTCCCACTTTAAAACGGATTACTGGGATAGTCCACTTAAAAAATAAAAATAAAAAATAAAAAGGTAAAAAAATTATAAAATAATTCAATGTAATTATTTATACTAAAAATTAATAATATACTAACTTAATCCTATAGCAATGATTTTTAATATAAAATACATGTCTAGTAGAAACAAAAGCAAGCAGGAAATACATGTCTAACAATGATTTTCAATTAACTCCTAAGTCTTAACAGATTTTTAGAAATTTGTTTCACAATGATACAGGTAATCAAAACATATTTGTACATGTAGTATAACTCATTAAGTTTCAAATAGAAATGTATTAGGATTAGGGATTCAAAATCACTCACTTCTTAGTCACTCTCACTCTAAATCACTCATTTAATTACCTATTAAATATTTTATTTTATTTTTATCGGTGGACTGCTGATCTGGTGGGCTGGCCCAACTTTGGCCCACATTTGATCCATACTTTTGTGAGTCGGGTTGGTTCTACCCGTTTAATAAATGTGGGTTCAAAATTTCAGTCAGATCTATATTTTTTTCATGGGTCAAATGGACTGACTCGCCAGATCAAACTCGTTTTACTATTCCTATAGATACTGGAGTAGGGAACGAACACATCCTACACAATTCCTTTGCATACTTCCGGTCAAAAAGCCGGTTCTTGAGGACTCAATCAGAGTTTAGATTAAAATTAGTATAGCAAGGGCTAGGTCTACTGATAATTTGTAATATAAGCAACTCTTAACAAACTCAAACTAGTCTCATGCACATATCAACAGACCAACGACAAACTGGAATATAAAAATAAAATAAAAAGAATAAAAAGTTAAAATAAAAGCAGCAACAATCACCAGTATAAGTAGTACGCGTCCATATATTGAGATTCAACGTTGGGATCTGCATGCCTATGTCCATACCCAGGTTGGTTGTACCAACCACGATCATCCTCAGGTTCATAGCCACGCTCTCTTTCACCATGATGTTCCTTATCATGTTTAGATTCAACGTGATCTTAATCAGTCTCTCTATCATGTGAGTGTCCTCGATCAGTTACCCCAATTTCATAATCCCTATCTCTTTCACGATAATGGTCGTGTTCTCGGTCCCTGTCACGATCCCTATCCTGATCACGCTCTCGATAAGAAAATGGAAAGAGAAAGAATAATCAGGAGATAACATTCTAATCTACATGCAGCACAAAAGAAAATATAAAGGATGCTCACTCACCTCAGAATCATTAAAATAAACCAAAATAAAATGCTAATACTATAAAAACCTAAATGGCACAGCAGACAGGCACTATGCCTAATTAGCCGTGCTCACCTTTAAATCAAAAAGCTCCCATCGCAAGATGCATCACCACCGCCAAAAGTTGCAGAAAAACGGATGTATTTGGGCCCAATTAACCAGCTGTTGACTAGTGTCCCCTTACCAGGGACATTTGTTTTTAAATTGACAAAATGAAAATAACTATGGGTAATATAAAAAAAAATATATAGATTGTTAAATAAATCGTGTTAGAAGAAAAATATTCATTTTGTTAATGTTTTCAACTGGATAATTTTGTATTAATATCATGATTAGTAAAAAATATTATGTTTAACGTACATTTTTAATATGCCTAAGATTATTTAAGTATTTGTTTTCTTAATTTAAAGACTTTTTGGAGAGTAATGTTTTATAGTATAATTATCAAATCCAGAGTTTTACTTGTTTATTGAGTGAGTGATAAATAAATAATTTTTATTTTTATATAATATATAAATGTTAAAATTATATTTGTTTATAATTAGGTTATCACCATAAAAAAATTAGGTTATTTATCTATCTATTTATATTTATTTATTAATTTATA
>PYAF01001297.1:3521664-3554460 GCA_007407185.1 Glycine tomentella | reverse complement strand
CAGAACAAATATTAACCAAAAATAACTTCTAACCTCGAAATATATGCATTTATATGTAAATGCTTTATAACATTTTCTTCACTACTTTTTTTTTTTTTTTACATAAAACTTCACTACTTATTTTAGATATGTTGTTTAGATAAATAAACATTAATGGAAAATTATTTTACCTATTATCATATCATATAGTTAAGAACATTATTAACTTGAACAAAAAATGAGTGGTTAATGAAAAAAATACTATTCAACCTGAGGTTTTGCTATTTCCCAGTGCCCATATAAGGTAATTTTCCTCATTATTATGCAATTTTTATATTAACTCTATATTTTTCAATGTTTTTGTTAGTCTTTACCCACTACTCAAATTTTCGAATTCCTAATCTACCCATCATGTAGTTGCCACTTGTTATTGTTCCCTTGACCAGTATTATAAATTTTCTCTCAATTTTATGGTTTATTATAAATATATATATATTTATTTTCTCTTTCATTTCATTTCAATTCCATCTTCTTTCTATTATTTTATCAAATTTTTTATTTCATTTTTTTCTTATTTATCTTTTTTCTCTGTTCCAACTCACCCCAAAATAGGTAACGTTTAAATTTTATTTTATTGTATTTACGAATCACTTTAATGACTCCTCCGTGTAGTTTTGATTCGCACCACATGACCTCAAAGAAATTTGTTGATGTTTTCATGTTGGACGTATTAAAATGAGATAACGCAGCAGCATAACTTGAGCTAATTACCATTTTTATTCTTTGTTTGAAAAGTTAAAAATCAATTGGAAAAAAAATGTCAATTCTTCATGATTTTATTTTAGCATTTGCTCAAAAACAAGCAATTTAAATCATTCTTATTAATTTGCCTTTATAAAATATTTACTTATTACATTTTTCGTTATTGGTCAAACACATTTTGATATTTAATTTGGGAAGTTCTTCATTTATCTACTAGATCTAAATTGTTAAAGAATTTAATTAATATCTATCAAATAATATTTTTCCGTTTAATTAATATCTATCAAATTAAATAATATCAAACAATGAATTAAATGATTGACTAAGAATTTATCTACTGGATCTACATTATAACTGCAATCATTATTTATTACATTAAATTTATTAAAATACATTAAAATCTTATATGTATTTGTCTTTTGTAAATAAGGACGGATAAGAATTTTCCTTCCTAAAATTTATAACTAAGAATGTTAATTTTATTTTGATGATTGACTTGTGAGACTCTTAAACTTAAAATTTTCGGTGGACCAAAACCTCTTAATTATTATAAAAATGTTTTTAATGCAGATAGAAAATGAATGATTTTTTTTTTCTTTTTCTCAACTTATCTGAATCTCTATATATTATCTAGAGCTGTCAAATGGGGTGATTCGGCCGGACAAATGGTGAAAAACAGGCTAGTCTGACCTGTTGCCAAATTACCCAATTTTTTTTATATAATTAAAAAATTCATTCAATTCAAGTTATACAAACGTCTATTTTACCAAAAACAAAATAATATTCTTAGTCACTTTATTGCTCTATGACCAGCACAGGGTCACAGGCAGCTGTTTATGTTGTGCCATCCTAAGAAGCTCACGACTCACGAGCAAAAGCTCCCCACCAAATCAAAAGACATTATTTTACATTGCGTGTGGCTCACGCGAGAATATAGCTTATTCTACGTGGCAAAGTTGTAAAATTCATTCGTATTCCAGAGATAAAAATAAAACATCAAAATTCCGTCAATTTGCATGCATAAACCGAGGGTCCCATTACATGGCAGTTGAGTACTCCCACGGGGCAAGTTTTGCTCATGTTATCAAAATTATAAATGCCAGACAGAAACTGGAATAATTCCACGTAACAAGAGCAATAATTTATGTGAACTAGCCACGTCACATTACAATAGACACCAAATTTGATCCATCGGAATCATTTTCATCATAAGAAAACTATCTACAGGTGTTTTTACAAGCTTTTCCTTTTTCTCCCACCAAAAAAGTACTCCAATAAACTAGAGGATTTTTTAAAAGAAAAAAAAAATTGAAAAGGTTCCCACCCTTTCCCTCCAGGCACCAGCCATTTCCTTTACAAGCCAACACCAGACCAGCATCGAGCACATGACTGAGCGGTAAACCTCTGATAACTGCCATTTGAATATTTTAATAGAGTAACGGCTATATGTGAAAGGCAAGAGGGAAAAAACACTAACGACTTTTTGAACTAAACATATTTCCACCCAACATACAATTCTCTTTTTCCCCTAATATGTCCTCTGTTTATGAGAGAGCCAAATTCCTAAAAACTAGCCATCGTTCTTCTCTATCTAAACTGAGGAGGTTTGCCTGCTTCCAATACATGGAAAGCCTGAAACAGAACAAGAACATGATATACTATATTAGAATGGCACACATCGTCAATGATGCTTCTTGGGTGACTTCGTGAATGCTACCACATCTTCATCATCATCACTGTCACTGTCCTCGTCCTCTTCATCATCATCCCTCTTCCTCTTAAGGTGGGAAGATTCAGGAGGAGGCAACACCTGAACATCGTCATCATCGTCGTCATCAACTAGATCCTCCTCTTCACCATCATCATTTCCACCATCTACACCAGCAACTCCAGCATTGAGAGCATCAGACTGTCCAACTGGCTGAACAAGATACCCAGCACCATAGTCTTCTTCCTGTGATTAAAGCAAAAATTCCATAATTTGATTAAAAAGCTGAGACAAACTCAAGAATCAGGAAAAACAGCAGAAAATAAAGCGATAGTCAAAAGAAATTTTCATGATATGTATTTTGATAACAAGCTTAACCAAATAACCAATGGTAATTTCTTATGTTTCAGAAAACCAACTAAAAGTCACAGCACATGGATACATTCTATGTTCTATGCTTAAAATTTCATTACCAGCCAAATCAAAGTTTTTTGGCAAAATCCAGGTATTATCACAGTTTAGGACAAAAAACAAAACAAAGCAGAGAAAAATCAAAAACTAAAATGATTATCATTCCGGACTCCTGTCCTAGAGTATCATAGCACAAAAATAACCAGACAATGACAATATATTATTATTTAGTACCCTGGTTCACAACCAAAATAAGCGTACAGAAGCATCAGAGCAGAAGCAGCACATGGAACAACAAAATCTCAGTAAACACTAATCGAGCAAATGATACAACGTAGAACATCAAAATCCTAACCCTAAAAAAAAACTTTGGAAGACAACAAACATTTTACAACAAAATATATTAAAACCCCTAAAAAAAGATGGGCATTACAATCCTGAAGTTATCAAAATCAACATTCAAACAAATCGGGACTGCCACATTTCATTGAAGAGAATAAGAATACTAAAAAAAACACAACAGATTTCCTATAATCAAAAAGAGGAATTTCACAGAATAAAATACAAAGGATCTGCAAAAATAAAGATACACAAATTCTGAAGCTTTCTCACAGAAAAATTAAAAATATCAAACTAATTTATTAACATCCATAAGTAAGAATATCAAAATAATTTATTAGCATCCAAAACCGAAATTGCAGCTTATACTGCTATGATGTTTCTGGTATCTACGAAAGAATTCATTTTCATCTCAATTCCTGCATTAGATAAATACTTCAAGGGTGAAAAATGCACTGACAGTTGGACAAATATGCCACAAAAGTTGTATTTAAGACAACAATTACAGGATATCAAAACAGCAGCACACAATAACATGCAAACTGTTCCTCAGATAAGACAGTGACAAATAGTTGAATTAGCATATTCAAAATCACTGATAGTCATCACTGACTGCGTGCAGAACACAAAATATAGCAAACAAAGCCCACCCATGCAAAAAGGGCAAGCAAAAAACAAGACTATTTTATTTTAGGTACAAAACATACAAGACACAAGTCGTCCAAATACCACACAAGTAACACATGATGCAAATAAATTAAATAAAACAAACAAAAGTTCAAATCTATTTAGCTAGAAGCATCAGTCAACAAAATTTCATGAATATAAAGAGCAACCAAAACCGGATCTCCTCTTGAGCAATCTGATGACAACAAAACATCACACCAAGCAGAAACTATTAGCACAAAAAATAAACAAGTAAACGAGCATGCAGTAAACAAAAATCACAAGTCAGAAGGGTTATCTCACTTCATCGTCATCTTCAAACTCTCCATCATCTTCAACCCCAATCTCATCCTCCCCAGTCTCCCCATTATCATCCTCATCCCCATCCTCCTCCCCCTGCTCATGCCCATCAATCTCACCCTCAGTACTCGTTAACCTCCCGGTTCTCTCAGGCTCCGCGAAATCACCCTCGTCATTATCCACCTCTTCCTCCTCATCGTCCTCGTCATCATCGTCCTCATCATACTCCTCCACTCCATCCTCATCATCACTATCATCAATCTCATGAACCTCCACCACATCATCATCATCCCCCTCCTCCTCATCAATCTCCTCCCCAGAATCATCCTCATCATCTTCCTCCTCAACATCGTCCCCCTCCACTGGCGCAACCCGAAAACCATTCTCCCGTTGGCCCTCTCCATTAACCACCCTCCGCCTCGACGACTCCGTCTCCTCCTCATCCGCGTCACTCTCCTCCTCCTCATCAGCATCGACAACGCCATCAGCACCCTCACTATGCCCATTGTTAATCCCAAACGGCCGATCCTCCTCACCGCCGTCAATCTCGCCGCTCCCAGGGTCATCCTCTTCCTCCTCCTCCTCCTCATCCTCCTCCTCGTCGTCACTCTCGGGCCTCTCGTTCTCCTCCGCATCCATCTTGTCCAAGTACTTCAACGACTTGATCAACCCGAAAACCCTAGATCGATAATCCTTCACGCGCGTCACGGGGCACTCATACAGATCCAACGAGACCAGCTTCAACTGCGCGAGCGGCGCGAGATCCTCAATGTACTGAATCCGATTGTTCGACAAATCGAGGTCGCGCAGCGAATAAAGCCCGGCCTGCACGAGAAACTCCAGCCCGCCGGCGATCCGGTTGTCGGAGAGGTTCAGCTTCTGCAGGTTCCTGAGCCGCGGAAACTGCTCCAGCGACGAAACGCCAACGTTTGCTATCGAGAGGTGCTGCAGGTTCTGGAACCGCTCCAAAAGGCTTGGCGGGGGTAACCGCCCCTGCACGCACTTAACGGCGCCGTCTAGGGTTAGCGTTCGCGCGGCCGCATGGTCTTTCTCGCCGTCCAACGCCGTTTCCATAGCCCTCTCCCAGATCTCGTCCATCAAATACGATATCCTATGTCTCATACAAAACGACACCGTCTTAAAGCCCAACGCTTCTTAAGTATCGCCTCCGTTAACCCGTCGCATGAGACTGGTGCGAGCGAACATACACACACACAACAAACCAAACGTGTTTTTCGTTTCGGAATTGGATTGAATTAAAAACAGAAAACCCGAATTCTGGTGATGATGGTTTTTGGAGAGTTTTTTAGGTTTGAGTTTCTCTCTCTAAAGTGTTTTTTTATAGTTTCTCTCTCAACAAGGCGAATGGGGGATAAACCTCTTTCTTTTCTCTTTGTGACTGGGCAAACGGGCTCGAGGTTTGGGTCTGACCTAGGGTTCAGGTGGGCTGAGCCTTTGTGGTTCGGGGAGTTTTGTCTTGTAGCGAATGGAACCGTTGGATTGGGAACGACGGGGATCGGTGACGTGGAGGGAATGGACGGATGAGATTGGGGGTTTCTGTGTTTGTTTTCGAGAACGGTGAAGCGCGTATTGGACTGGCCATTTTCGAACACGTCATGGATTATGTAATTATCGGATAAAGGCTTCATATTTGCATCTCTTTTGGAACGGGATTTACCGAAATGCCACGCCATGCGGAGTGTGAACTGCGTGAACCGGAAATGTACGAAATAGTATTCATGACTTTCCAAATTCCAATTCCCAATTGCATAATAGATGAATTGTAGGGGGAAAAAATATTATTAGTACTACAATTTATTAAAAAGTCTAAAACTATGAGTAAATATTATTGTATTAACTATGGAAAGAGAATTATATATTTAATAAAGGTTTAAATATATTTTATTTTGGATTTAGTTTTTCAGTTTTAAAATTGATTTTTTATTTCTTATAATTTGATGGAAAAAATAACTTGTTTTTGGTCTTTCTACTCAAACATAAATAAAGATTTAACTTGACTAATAAATCACGGTCACTTGCATGCTAACTCACTTTGATTTTGTACTCTTACTGTCAAAAATTTAACTACATTTTTTTAAGTGTTCATTCATATAACATTTAAGCTAAGATGTTCGTGAACCAAATTGAATTAAGTTTGATTAAACCGTAACTCATTCAAAGTTATTCGAGTTAAGTTGAACTGAATAAAATTTATGTAGTTAATTTAGAACCCCAAATCAAATAAACTCAAACATAATGGATTGTGTCAGTCAGGTCGAATCATTTGAATTAATTTGAAATTTTCTAAAAATGAAGTTGAAGTAAGAGATTAAAAAATCATGAAAATTTTATCTTGCAACTAATTACTTTGACTATTTGACTTTGACAAATTGACATTGATATGATTCTCGTTAGCTACAAAACCACAATGGAAAGCCAAAATGAACAATTGGAATTTTAGGATATTGAGATTTGATATCCCATGTATATTAACAAATAGAGTTTGGCACTTGGCTTCGTCCAAGCATACGAAGTCTGAATGAGTGAGTGAATGTGTTATCAATTACACTTAATTTAATATATATGTATATATATATATAATTATTTTAATAATATGTCAACAAGTTGGATTTGTGAGATTAAACCTTAAAATGTGCTACCTAAATAGACACCCCACCCAACCTTATTACTTGCTTTTATGAGGATATTTATGAAACTAAAACTGAAATATACTTTTAAGTGGATCTTTCACGCTCTAATTTACTAGCACTCACATGGTGATGAATATGAAATTGACTGCAAAATTTGAAAGAATCACAACCTACTAAAATACATAATTTCCCATTTTATGAAGGCATGAAAATCCGAGTATGACTTCGCCTGGCAAGTCGAAATACCACCTCATAAACTTCTGCTAACATGACCCTTTTCCTTTTGAAGTAAATCAGACCTTTTGGTTGCTCCACATTCTAATCTCTAAGCACGTTCGGAGGTTGCTCCTTTGCCTTTCTCAACTTGCTTGAGATTCTTACTAAGTTCCCGTGCTCTCTGAAATAGTAAATAATGCAGTCAGAATACCACAGTACACGCATTAGAAGCTCAGAAACTATCTGGCTTGAAAGCATCAATAGATAACAAAGTTATGTTTTAGTTGATACACATTTTACTAACGATTACTAAAATGCTATCTTATTTACATTCTTTTCCTGCTTTCGCAACTTTGTTAAAGAAATATAAAACATTTCTAACCATAACAAAATATTGTTTTCGTCATACCCTTCAGAAAATCTTGATACAGAAACAAGCTCAGAAATCTACTATATCAAATAATGTACCTTTCCTTACCACCCCAAAAAATGTAAACAAAGAAAGAAAAACACTAAACCAACTTACCAAGAACATTCACACTTTCAAGTGGATTTAATTCTAATTTATAAGCCATACCCAGACTTTCGTGTATCTAAGATCCCCATATTGTGAATACAAACAAGTTCAGACCTAAAACTCACTATCTGATAGAAAAATGTGAAATAATACTCTAATGATGAATGTCCTCAACAAATTCAGACAAGGAAGGACAGCTAATTCACATTACAATATCACCCAGATTATGCAGGCTACCCTAAATTACAATTATAATTTACTGTCTGTTTTCTGTAAACACTTTAACCCTTGAGAGTTTTTTCTTTTTACCCTTGAGAGTCCTTATGATCACACTACCTAAATTAACCAGCAATAACAGAAGAAAAAAAAAGAGTCAACTGAATCAAGTGCTATAAAGCTCCTACGTCTACGAGTATATTGTAGGCAACCTTTGCATTTTCAAGAGGTTAATCCCTCGACTCAACCTGTGACCTTCATAATCACATGGTAGCAACTCCAACTGTTGCACCAAGGATCCCCTTCAACTTCAACCAGAAATAATATAAAATGACAAAAATCTTGTTCTGCAACGCCAATTTAGTAATTAGCTGCTCAATCTCAACAATTACCAATAATCCCTTTTTTTAATTTTGGAATCGAAATATCTAATCTAAATAATCAAAAATTAACTCTTAATCTTGACAGTGATATATGTTGTATTCTCTTTTCAATTTTTTTTTTTCCAAACAGTCTGACCTCCTAACCTCACACAATTTCCACACTATCTTAATTGTATAACCCTATTCAACAATCTACACTATCCAATTTTTACTTCTTACTGCTATACCAAATGGGATTCAATCCTTGTATAAGTGGGAAAGGCTAGGGTATCAAGACAGGGTAGAAAGGGAAGGCCTACACATTTGCCTCCTAGTTCCTATTTCAAGTTTCAACAATATCATGCTCAACTTTTTCAAACCCATCAGCAGACATATTGTTGCAGCAGCCAATTTTGCAAACATAGCAATGTCTTTGTTAAAACAGCAGGGCCACATGGGGGCATTCAATTTGCTTCTTTGGAAAACCAAGAGGGGAAGATACTTGAAAATGAAACAAATCAGATCAAAATTGAATCTTTGCAAGACAAGGAACAAAATGTGTAATCAAGACAAAAAGTTTTTTTTAAAAAAAAAAAAAAAACCTCAAAAGTTACTTCCACTAAAAGGATACAGTGCTTCAAATTGCAAAACATCTAATTGAAGAAAGGATCTTCAAAAGGATTCATTTCAATTCATAATGATCATTCAACAAAATTTCATGAATGCGAGTAAACTATTCTCACATAAACCTTAGAAGATAACAAGAGTTTAACGGGCATCACTCTTTTTACACTCAATCAGAAATCATATTTTAAAAATAGTTATTATAAAAGCCAACAAACTTACTTTAATATATATATATATATATATATATATATATATATGATCAGTTTGTGATGACACGATGAAGTTATGTTAAACTATTGGTACATAGTACAATGTAACATAACTTCGTTGTAAGTTATGACTAACATGATTTTCAATTGGTGTAGGTGCACACCTATTTGAACTCAAACCAAGTCTTACCGTACAAGAAACAGAGATAAATCCAATCTAATATTAGAATTGTAGAGTAAATTTTAACAAGGAGGAGAAGTAACAAACAGGAGGCAATTGGAGATCCAAGGAGCGCAGAGACATGTTAGCGATTTCGGCGACGGTAACTTCTCTAACCTCGGCGGCGTCGTTGGTCAAATCCTCGTAGGCAGCCTCGAAGGCCTCTTCCCAGAAGCGCGGCAACCTGATCCTACGGTTATTCGTGTACACGTCCCACAAGTGCCTCACCACCTTCTCCCTCTCCTCTATTTCCTGAACCACTTAAAGATCTCACGTCAACTAGTGATATGACCAAATTAAAGTATATAAAATGAGGGACATATCCCTCGTGTTTTTGTAAACTTACGAGGACGTCGAGGTGGTCGTGAAGGGATGCGTGGTGGTCGTGGGAGAAAGTGTTGAGCGTGCCGGACCAGCGGAGAGAGACTGTGCAAGTGAACATGGACCAGAGTGCGAGGAGCAGCATGGCAGCTAGTGCCCAGAATGTGTAGCTTCCTTTTCCGAATAAACCTGAATCTGAAGCCGAGGCTTCCTTTTTTGCAATAGGGAGTGTCTCCTCATCCTTCATTTCTTTTCAATTTAATCGAATTGCTTGGGCTTCATCGAAGTGGAGTGTGTTCGATCTGGCGTAATGAAGAAACAGTAACAGAGATTTTCAATAATTAGTAGTTTTATTTTTTGAATTCGTGGGCTATGATTAAAAAGGAAGAAGAGAGGGTTCAGAGGAGACGGTGAGGGATAGTGGAATACCACAGTGACAGTGTATTGTTTCCATTAAGTTATGTTGACCTGTGTGTTTTGTGATTTCACTGACATCGATACCGCAGGCGACCGACACAGAGACGACACCGTTTTCGTGCGATATAAGTCTTTCCACCTTACAAAATTGTTTATAGATCTCCTTAAAATCAACTAATTACTCTCCTCCTTTTCTTGCATCTGTCTTTTAAAATTGTTATATTGAAAATAGTAATAAAATATAATTATTTTATTATAACAAAATAGTTGAGATTTTTTTTCTCTACAATTAATACGTGTATAAATTAATTATTGATTAAGAGAAAAGTAAAAATAATAAATAAAAACGTAATTAATGTGTTTAAAACTCTTCAAACTATAAACAAATAAATAAAAATTACAAAACTCTATAAATTAAAAAGGAATAAAAGGAGTGTTATTTATTAATCAATTATAAAAAAAAGTTTTATCACGTGGATAAATATACTGATATTTTTATATAAGTATTAATTATTATATGTATAATTTTTAATTAAATTTTTATATATTAAGAAAATATTATTAAATAAAAAAATAATTATAATTTTTAATGTGGATATATGTGTATATATATATATATTAAACTAAAAAAATACAGGAAATATAATGATTTGAACTAGGTTGCAATTTAAGGGAAACTCATAATTTGTGTGTTCTAGTCTAAACTAAAATAAACCAATAGTACTCGATCATTGTTGATTTTGGCATCAAGTCTATGATTCAAAATTTGATGACTTGTTACTTGAAATAATAAAACTTATCAGCGTGACACAACCAATACGTACAATAACCAATTTTTAACCCTACCAAGCATTGTACATTTGGACTTTCATGTTTCTTTATGTCCATTCATTTTGTTGAATTTTTTACTTAACGACGCAAAGAAAACAATGTCACGCTCATGGATCTTGGTTGAACAATATATAAATTCTAGTGCGTCAAATTTTACAACATGTAGCCCAAAATGCTACATAATCACACCTATTCTCTGAAGTGCTCTTTCTAACTATAACACTACACTTTCTATGATGGACCGGTTTCTATTGCTACATTTTTTCCACTGTATTTTTTGCTGAAAACCATCTCAATCTCTTCCAAGGGCACACCTTTGGTTTCAGGAAGGAAAAAGTAGAAGAACACCCAAGCCACTATAGATATCCCAGCAAACATGAAAAAGCTCCCACCTATAGTGATCGCTTTGTAGACCGAAATAAAACTCATGGAAACCACAGCATTCATGGTCCTATTCACCGCAACTCCTATACTAGCCCCTTGCGCCCTCAACTTCAAAGGAAAAATCTCCGACGCATAAACCCAAGTAACAGGCCCAAGCCCAACATTAAAGAAAGCAACATAAGCATAAGTGGCCACAATGCTAAGGCTCAAAGCCCACAAGAGCTTTTCACTAGAACGATCCACCATGGTCAAACTAAATCCCAAAAGTGTGAGCCCACAAACCATTCCCCCAGTGCTGATTTGTAAAAGACGCCTTCTACCAACTTTGTCAAGCAAAAACAAAGCCATGACCAAGAAAATGATCTTTGTGAGGCCAATACCAACCGTTGCAAGAAGAAGCTTGTCCTTGCTTGTGACACCAGCTTTCTTGAAGATTCTGGGACTATACAACATCACAGCCTCAATGCCAGTTGCATGCTCAAAGAAGTGAATCCCCACTGCCGCAATTAGCATCCAACGCACTTCCGGTGTGGGCCTCACGAGCAATTCTTTCCACACCCCTTCCCCCTGTGACTTGTAAGACTGCTTCACATTGTTGTCATCAACATCACAATCATTAAACCTCATTGCAACTTTTATTTCCGTCAATCGGAGCTCGGCCTCGTGTTTGGTGTTGGAAACTCGCAATAACACTTTCTTTGCATCACCTAGGCGACCTTGCATGGCCAACCACCTTGGGGACTCTGGCATCACCAGAATCCCCAAGGCCAAAGCGAGCGAGGGAAAAGCTGCTGCACCAAGCATTAATCTCCATCCGAGCCTCAAAGTCAATTTTCCCAAAAAGTAATTTGATATGTACCCAAGTAAGATCCCAATGCCGATGCAAAGCTCGGGTAACGAGGTTAAAAAACCCCTTGATGATGTAGAGGAAATCTCTGCTGAGTAAACTGGTGCTATCATGAGAGCAAAGCCTACACCAACACCACCAACACACCTTCCAAGCATTAGAATTGCATAGTTTGGACCATACCCCATGAGAATTGCACCCACTATGAAGAGGAGTGAGGCCAACAAGATTGTGTAGCGGCGACCAATATAATCGGAGGTTCTTCCCGCAGCTAAGGACCCCATCAATGCACATAGGTTCAAGATTCCTGCAAGAACCTCTTGTTGGGTGTCACTGATTCCAATGTCATCCTTGATAAATATCATTGCTCCACTCATAACGCCAGTATCTAGAAAAATCATGCATGTGAATACATGAAGTTAAAAACTTTTAAACATTTTCATCAAATCATTTTACATTATAAAATAAAATATAATCATTTGAAAATAAGAAAAAAAAAATAAACGCAGTTTTTTAGATGCTTTTGTAATTAGAATTAAAGTTTCACTTTGTATCAATAGTGTATGTTGATTTTTAATATGGGGTACTGTTTTTTTATTATTATTGAGATACAATTCTAATTTTGTTTATAAAATAATACCAAAAACATGTGTAAGTGTCTTCATGTAAGTATATAATATATTTTGGCTAACAAAATGTATGTACAACTTACAATTATGTTTTTTTTTTTTGTCCGGGACATCCTCAACTAAAAACCAAAATATTAATTTCTTAAACTATCAAATATTTAATAAAGTGTTGAACTATTCCAATAAATATTATTTTATATATACATAAACCTAAAATGGAACTTAATTGCATGTTTAAGGAACATGATATTAAGAAATATAATTAATATCTTAAATTTTATAAAAATAATAAAAAAAAAAAAGGAGGGAGAGAGAATGCAATATTACCATAGCCAGATATGATGGATACCATTGAAGCAACTACAGCACAAGCAAAGGCATATTTGTTGAACGTCGTCGCCTGGTCTTCTTTGCCACCATGCTCCATTATTATTATAATTATAATAAAGATAATCAAGGTTTCTTTGGCTTCCTCTCTATAGCTACAAAATTTCTCTAGGAGTAAAAGGCTACTCAGCGTGATTTCATTTTGAGTCCAATTTCCTGAATTCCAAACATGTTTATATAGGAGACGAAGTGTGGACAAGGGATCGTTGGTCTGATATGGTTCCCACTAACTGTGGAATAGTCAGAGATACTTGCTGGTCGCTGTTATACTACTGAATATCATATGTGGCACAACAACAGGGAAGAGGAAAAAAGAAAGAAAAGGAGAAAAACACTATAGGTAAAGTTGGGCTTGAATTAGTTAAACTAATTAGTGGGACACGGTTGGCTATTGAACGAATATCCATGAGGAAATTTGGGGTATAATTCCTCAAATTTGTCGTAATCTATATATGAATTTATCACTTGCCTCGGGAAAATTGAGACTAATTAATTAATTATAATTACTTATGGATAAGGAGTGATTACAAAACACGACCTGATCGATTGTTGGTATAATCTCGAATTCTCGTGGATAGATATTCTGCCGACTAGACTAGGATGTAGCTGTTTTTTAACATGACAAATTTGAAAAACATCATAATAAACCATAACCATTATATTTTTGTATTAAAAGAAATATTACAATGGTACCTGAAATTTAAAGATTTTGGTACCAAGTTCAGAATTTTTTTTTCCTTTCCTTATTCAACTATTTATCCAAGAAAGTAAATGTATCAAAAAATTTAAATCATTCTGGATATCATAATAATTCTCATATATTAATTATAAGTCCGAAGTAAATAAAATTGTATCGTTAATTTGAAATGAATAAAACTCTTTTGTAGAATTAAATCCTTAATTTAAATTGTTAGTTAGAAATATTCAAATTTATCATATCTTACTCCCTTCTCCTTCTTATTTTCTTGAACCTTTGTACCAATCTTATATCTCAAGTTCCTTATTAATACCAAATATGGAAGGAAAACAGGGGAGTGAAGCTGAAAAAAAAATAGCTGGATATAATTGTACAAAGTAATTTTCCAACCTTTATGAACATGATTAAATTGCAAAATAAATTAAAAGGACTAGTTTTAGGGAGACAGAAAAAATTAAATGAGATTTTAGCAGAGTTACGGAATATGATATAACATGGTAAAGAAACAAGAGACATATAATAACAATTATATAATAATTTAAAAAGATATTAAACATACATGATATCAACATTCTTGAGTATAATAGAAATGATTAGTTTTCCACAAATATGGAATCGCTATTTAAATCTCAATTAAGAAAATTTATATGAGAAATGTTATTAATAAACCCTTTAATATTTTTTAACACACTCTTTATTATTGACTAATCTTTATTGAAATTAATATTTTTTATGAATTTTACTTTTTATTTAATGAGTCTTTTTCTGGACTTTATAATTTTTTTAAAAAATTAACTAATAACACGGTATGTGTTAAAATGAATCTGTTAAAAAATATATTAGTAGCACTCCTCATCTTTTTGTGTAAAACTGTATATGTAAATTGTGATACTCATCATATCTGGAAAAGGTTATCTTCAAAAGCGAAAAGAAAAAAAGAAAAAACGTGCATGATATGACAAGTTTCTGTAACATTTTTTAAAATAAAAATAATAATCGTGCTTTTTTTTTTCAGATAGTAATGAATCACACAAATGGCGAATAGTAAGAAAAGTTTTTATTTTAGGAATGCTCAAAAATTTTCGTGAGACAAAAATTGTTATGTATAACTTTGTTGCAAATTGCATTAAATTTATAAATGAGAGAATAAAGATAATAATAGATATTACTATCATTAACAATGAGTATTTCATTAAATTAAATAGGAATAAACTAATAAGATTTTTAAAATTGAAGAAAAATATGAAAATAATTATGAAGACAAATTAAGAAATATATTTTCAATAATAATTATTATTAATAATGGGTTTAATTTTCAAATTATTTTCAATAATATATTTTCACTAATAGATTTACTATCGATTTTTATTTAGTTTGTCCAATAATTTAAGAAATATATTTTCAATTTAATATAAAGAATCGGGATTTAAAAATTAAACCCAATTGAAATCAAATATAAGTAAAATAATTTGAAAAAATAGAAATAAAATTAAAATTAAATATTTAAAGCAAGATAAGTTATGAAAATTAGTGAAGTTAAGAATATTTAAAAAAAATCTCATTTAATAATAAAAACTTTGATTGATAATATACAAAGTGAACGGTTAAATTTTTCATCACCGTACTTTTTTTATCCATAAATATATCCTGTTCGGTTGCCTCCACGATATTTGTGATTTAGAAAAAAACTCAATTAGAAAGAGTTTGTTTTAAGTTTGAGGATAATGTTTTGTTTACCTAATAATTGTTTTTTTTCTACAAAAACTAATATCTCTATCCTAAGAAGAATGCTAAGGCTAAGGTAACTAACATATAAGAAATTAAGGTTATACGTGGTTCAACTTTTTTGTGATCATTAAAGTTTAAAATAAGAGTTTTAAAAATAAAGTAGAAACTAGAAACAATTTAACATTTTTAAGTTTTAACTTAAAAATTCTTTTAAAACTAAAATTTTGTTTTTTTTTTATCTTATATTGGTTAAATTTAGATGAAAATAAATTTGAGAGAGAGGTTAAGGCGTGCAACTTATTTTTAAAATTACCTTTACTTAATTTTTTTAAAAGTTTCTTTTCTTCTTATTTTCTTATATGAAAGATAAATATTCCTTGATTTTTAGAACTTTGCTTCAAATATATAACTTCTTTTTGGTTGCAATATTTTTCTTTTCCTCCAAAATCAGATTCCTTTAAAATGAGTAAACTCTCTTTCTGAAATTATAAGTTGGTCTTTTTTTTTCCTTTAAAATTTTATATTTTTCTTGTTTTGGGATATTGGTTTATTCAGCCATCGTTGTCATCAAAATAGGTTTGAACTCGATCGCATGTATCAAGAAAAGAATATGCGTGATAGCTTATGTTCATGAATGAGGACTCCAGTGGATGGGTGGGGTGCGGAAAGCGATGACACGAGCTAAAGCAAAAAGTATAACATTATATATCACCACTAGGTGAGGCTCCAATCAAGTCAACATATTAGTCATGAGTAGATACAACGATGTAAGATACTATTATATTTAAAAGAATAATTTATTTAGTTAGTAAAAAAAATTATGTGTAAATTTTTTTAAATCATGGATAGTCATACATCGTTAATTTGTTAGGAAATTAATAACAAATTTAGTGAGTTGAAGAACATATGTAATATCTGATCTAAGATAAAAAAAAAAAAACAATTCAACTATTTAAAAGATAATTTTCTTGTTTATGATAGTCCCTGTTAAGTTTGAAAAAATTATTTTTCTTAAAAAATAATTATATCTATAGGATTTAGTTCAACTGATTAAAGAATACCTAAAAATTGTGGTAAGGTCTCTCATACTCAAGTCAAACTCCTCAATTTAAATAAATAAATAAATAAGTTTCATGGTCTTTGAAGAAATTTTATCAAAGCCGAGAGACATGAATTAAACTCAGTTAATCCTTTGTCTTTCATATAGATAGATTTTGTTACACCTGTTGCATCTCTTTCTCTCTATAAGGCGACTTGTTAACTCTCCTATTTGATAGCGATTACCAATCCAAGAGAGTCATTGTCAATCAATAACTACATCTCAATCTTGGCTTGAAATGTGGGGAGTCCTAACATATTTGCAGCCTTACCCTGGATCAACAATCAAAGTTGATCATGCATGCTATCATCTCAAGATATTTGGTGTGATAAATACAGAAAAATGTGACATATAGAGTGCTCAAATATTTCTAGAAATTTATTTCTTAAATTCAATTACACTTTTCTTGTAGTGTATATTCATGTGAGGAAACTTTGTTATTAAGTGAGGGCTTTCTTTTTGTCAATAGATCATTCGTTGAAAAAGCCCAGCTACACTTACAAAGCATGGCTGATAAAAAAATAAAATACACAAAGCATATATAAAAACTAAACACTAAACAGATCGAGTGTTATAACAGTGTACACTGTACAGCATATTAACAATGACAGATTAGAAACTTACTCTTAGAACTAATTACAAATATAAAGAACAAAACAAAAACATAGATAGAGCCATGAACTTTTTTTCACTTTTTTCCTTTCTTTGTTGTTCCTTTCGTGATCACACATATCTGTCAAGGCAGGCACATGTCAGAACAGTAATATTCTTCTGACTTTGGGAAATCCTGCTTATAAGATATACTTATTAATTGGGCCTATATTCTAGTACTAATTCTTGACAAAATATTGTTTCCAAATAAATATCTTGTGTTTATCGTGGTATTTGAGCGAATTATAAGAACCTACCTCAGATGGAGCGTACGACAATGTTTTAAAGACCACAAGGAATCAGGCTACACCTTTGTTTGTGCGCAACTAGTACCATACCGAGGAATAGCAAAAGAGACCTTACATAATAATTTGTTATAGATTAATAATTATACTTTGAAATTAATGTAGTATCTCACAGGGCACCAGATATTTATCACAACATATTACTGTTGCTTAGCAGCAAACTACAAACAGCAATTTTTCGAACATTGCTAAGGTATTCCACACTCTTCACTATTCTCATTAAAAAAAAAAAAAGATTGTCAACCACAATCACACGCAGCAAGAGCGAGATAATTTCTGACTCAATAAATTAAAAAATACACATAATCTCTTATTTATGACCAAAAAGTTTCATTAGGAGTACAAAGATTCAACATCATAATATATAAAGTGGTAATAATTTTAATTTAAAAATAAAAATTATTTGTTTAAAGTTTATAAAATAGTTAATCTGACCTTAATTTTTAGTTATAATCTTAGTTGTGTAGTTATAAAAATCTACTCAAATATTAAGAAGGATTTATTTTATTTAGTTAACCTTCTGCTAATTACAACCTTATCATGAGCTGAAAATTGTTAAAAAAAATGTGATGAAAATTGTAAATTGAGATGTCTTTTAACTAACTATTTGAAATTAATCTTTTTTGAAATGTAAAGATTAATTAAAGAGGATTTTTTTTAGCAAAGTCCTTTTATATACATAACTTAAAATAATAGTGATGAAAAGATATGTAATTAAACTCAAAGGTTGGTGTAATAATGTAAGATTCTAATATGTTCATACAAGTGAGAATAATTTATTTAACAAGACAATTTGTATTCGATTTTTATCTATGTAAAAAAATTTTGGGACACCGATAGTCACACCCACGAGTGATATTAGTCTTTAATTCATTGGATTATAAGACATATGCAATCTCTGAAATAGGAAAAAAGATATGCAACTAATATTTCCACTATAAATTGTTGACGTTAATTATGTGCCTTGGACATGCTTTCTTTATCAACACATGAACAAAAAAGAGCCTATTAGAATTTGTTTTATTTAAGCATCATTTTAATCAAATGTCCTGAGATTATATATGACGATATATAAGTAGATGATAGTATATTATAAAAAAAATCTTTACACTGTTATCACGTTTAAATTAAGTCTTTAATTATCTATAGAGCACGAAGCAGTGTGAAGTACTTCCTAAGGGAAGTTTTTTTGAATTCGAACCTTGCTCTGTCTTGTATAAGTTCCGTTTGTTACTCATACTTTGGTTAGCCATCGGATTGCTTTGCTCATGTAATTAATATAATTTTTTATTATAGAAAAAATATATTCCGGTAATAAGTTTATAGCTAGTTTGACTTGTGCATCAGTTTTAGAGCTACACTGCCAAGTTGATCAGATTTTACATGGATCATAAAAGATAGGAATATTAAAGAATAAGAAAGTGAAATAGTAGACGTATCTGCTTAGTCAACTGGATTTGATTTATGACTTTTATGCTCGTGGCTGGCACAAAAATTCGAATTTGGCTTTCTTTCTCTATAGTCCACACCTCAATCCCCAATTTCGCAGGAAAAATCAAACCCAACTTCGGCAGGGTGAGTGGGAGCTAAATAAACAATTTTTTTCTATTTCATGCTATATGATAACCATGTTGGCAGAAGAAGCTGATGAAATTTGGCAACTTTATTTTGACTATAAATTTGGTGAAAAGTTAGACTTAAACACCACTATCAATATCACATGATTCACATCCATACTAGTTTGCTGGTCGACACGGTAAGTACAGATGAACAAGTTGGCCTTTTAGGCCGTTTATATAATTGTTTAGTTTCTGGGTTGTATTCCACTAAGATTCGGATTTCCTTGGGATAGTGCTACAAAATCTTGATCCACCGGTGGAACTGAGTATTGCAATTATGATATTTAAAAAGATGCGTGGTTGTGATTGAAAGTATAATTAGCTTTACTTAAATCTGTGAGGAAAATGATAAATGGGACACCTGCAATGTTATTAGATACATAATGTGAGAGAGAAAAGAGAATAAATAATATAAATATTATAAGATTTATGATGTAATATAAAAAGAAGATTTAAAATAAATGAGTATTCAAGTATCATTGCTCAATAACTGATAAAAAAAAAATATCATTACTCAATTTGTAAAAAATTGATAATAAAGTCTACTTCTAATTTGCATCATGTGATATTTTATCTTCCCACTTACACGTTAATATATCTTTAGAATTTATTATATGAACTTGATTACTCTTATCTCAAAACCTTAAAACATTAATTTTTTTTGTCCTTCCAATTCATATGTTATTTAATTTGCATATTCTTATTTATTACTTATGTGGGATTTCATCTTCACATTTAAACTTTAAAGTAAATTGCATAACGGTCAAATGCATGAGTAGGGTGATATAGATCGTGTAACAAGTAATGTGTTTTTGTAACAGTGGTTAAAGGTGATTTCATAGGAAGAAGATTTGGCGAAATGGTTGTCGATTTGGTGGTTGATTTCATGGATGGAGGAAGAAGGGGTTTTGATTTGGTGTAACGAAGAATGGTTTCTTGTGTAGGTAGATGGTGAAGTCTATTGTAGATTGCTCAGTTTCTTGCACAGTTGATTGGGTTTTCTTTTTATTTTTTTCATTAACGGTAAAATTATGCAGTAAAGGTTGGTTCGTTTGTTTTTTAAGGGAGATTGAAGATTGACTTTAAGGAGGAGAAGGAAGGGTTTTGAACAATGAAGGGAGATTGAATGTCGATTAGTGTGATTTTAGACATATTTGATTGTGAGTTTTTTTATGTATGAAAAAGTTGAGTGATTCAAAACAAAAATTCTAAAAATTTAAGAACTAAAAGGATAACATACTCTTTTTTTAAGAGGTTGTAGGATAATGTTGTGATTACAGAAACTAAAGTAAAAAGTGTTCTAAGAAATGAATCTTTTTAACCAAGGTATCATGTCAACGTGGAAGATATCACCAAAAGGCAAATGTCTCTAAAACCAAACCCGACAACTTCGAGGCTGAAAAAGTTCCTTGGTGGCAATTCGTAAAACTTTTCTGGTTTCATTTGACAATGTCATCATCCTACCAGGATGTGCTCTTCTCATACATGCTGCCTTGGAACAGAATTCCCCGATTTACTAGGTGTACTATTTGGATTGGACAAACCTTGGTACTTGTTAGCCAGTCGAGTAGATTATTCATATCCAAAAAACCTTGCAAAGATTATTTAGGTAAGGAAGAAATGATCTTTTATCAAAAAGATGAAAATAGACCCTAAAATCAAAAATGATTTGTCATATGAGAAAAATAAGATAAAATTATATTTTTTCTAATTATATTATTTAACGAGAGGAATTGAGATCATTGATCCAACATCATCTTTATCAAAGAGGTCACCAAGATTCCAAATAAACCAACTTTACTCTAATTTCCATTTGATACATGTTCATATCTTAGCACCATTAACTTAATGTCTTTACAGGTATATCCCATCGTTCTGTAAAAAGATTCTGCCAAATCTAATAATAGCACTATATTCACTGTTCATAAAGTTAATTTGCAAACAACATTTTTACCAAGTTTACATTTCCCTACATTCAAAGCAGAACCAGATACCCTTTGTTCCAAACCTTGGAAAACTTCTTGCTTCTTAATGATATTCGGATATAGTTTTTGGAAGGACACATCAGCACCATTCTCACATAGTGATAGCTCCCAATAGCAATGCTAATATCAAAATGTACAGCCCATATGGCACTTCGTTTAGGGACTGGATTGAAATCAAATCAAATTAAAATCCTTATTTCTATGTTAGTTTCTAGGTTTGAACCTAAGTAGTAAAGGCATGGAGTGCAAATCCTTAAGCATTAAGGCATGGACCATGATTAATATTTTTTAATGTCCTAGCTGTTATGGTTTTATAGTACTTCTGTCATTTTGAATGGAACTCAATGTTATATATTTTATGTAATAAACTAATAATACTGTGATATGCTATGCTCTATCTAATGAAGTGACCTATGTTTAGTTTTGGGCTTGACCCAGCCGGAAAAGCAATGGTGAGAGTGAGACCCAACAAGGAATTTCATGGGGATTATGTAGCGACCTGTATGGGCGTGTACAAACACGCACTTGAGAAGTGTTGGCATTGTTGTTAATCAGACATCATATCATTAGCTTAAGTATTGAGCAGCTACGTACTCCTTGAAAATCAGATCTACTGTCTACATTGATCATAATTTTCTTTGTCTCACCTGTTTTAAATAATCTGCCTCTAGTTTGTTGTAGGGTGGAAACCGTTAAATATTCTGTGTTTATTCCCAGTTCTCCCTCTTCCCTTATGAACAGGCACGTGTAAACCTGAGATGAGGAGAGAGAGAAAAAAAGAAAAAAAAAAAAAAAACCAACAACTGAAAGAAAAGGGAGAGGAGAAAGAATAAAACAACAATGAAGAGGCAGGCAGCATGTGAGATGAGGAGGTAGTATGTGTGAAGCAGGCAACGTGTGTATACAGTGATCATTATCACTTAAAAAACATGTGCACATTAACAGGTGAAATGCACATTAGCGCTATTGCCGATGATGAAAAAAAAATAAATTATTGTTACACACGTAAACATCCTGGAGCGAAGTTGGCAAGTAGCTCAAGCCTATATTTTATGAGATCGACGTATCATACTGGCCGGCTAGCCAAGCTTTCCTTTCTTCTTCACTTAGATGCTGCTCGAGGGGTACTTTTCTGCCTCGACCGTTCTTCACTTCAGCCCGACAGGCTCCTCAAGATCATAGCCCATGTCCTTCGCTTCTTTGCATTCTAGATTGATTCAATACACATAGAATTTGTACATACAATTTTTATTCTCATTTTTCATTTGTCAATCTCTATGCTCCAATCTCAATCTAAGTTAAATTTTATTTGTGCTAAATGGATCCAAATCAATTTGATTGACAAACTTATATAATTTTGTTACAAAATTATCACATGTCTCTTTTGACCCAAAATTCACAAAATCGTCCTCCTTTTTTCCCTTTTCCTTTTTTACTACCACCACCACCAAATTATTTTATGTCAAACACTCAAACCCCTTCCACCATAAATTCTCAAAGTTCTCAAATATTATCTTCAATCCCACCAACACAATCCTATCATGGTTTCAAATGATAAAGTTGGTTCACAATTTTCATAATTTTTTATCCAAATTAGGCTAGAAGAGATCGTCGTTGAGGAAATACGAGGGTCTTCTATAAAAAAGGAAGTCTCGAGTCAGTCTTTGCAATAGAAGAAGATATGTACCTCATTAGTTCATGGCTAAACATCTCAACTGATCCAATTGTTGGTGTTGGTAAGGAAAAGAAGTGTTTTGGTTTAGAGTCGCAGAAAGTTACAACAAATTTTGAGGTGAACTTCGTGAAAGAACAATGAATCAATTGAAATCATGATGGCAAAAATTAATCTGGGTGTGCAATTGTTCATTCAAATTATCAACGCTCTTAGTAATCACGATGAGTATTTCCAAATAAGACCTGATGTTGTTGGTATAATGGGTTTATCGCCATTGCAGAAGTGCACTACAACTATTCGTATATTGGCATACAAATCACTTATTGATTGTGTGGATGAGTACGTTAGAATTGGCAAATGCCCTACAACTTAATGCGTACAAAAATTTGTAAGGGGTGTCATGAGATATTTGGACAAAAGAACTTGAGAAGACCCAACAACAATGACATCAATCGCATATTACAAATTGGAGATGCACGAGGATTTCCAACTATGTTAGGTTCTATTGATTGCATCCATTGGAAGTGAAGAATTGTCTAGTTACATGGCAGAGCCAATATCGTAACCCACAATAATACTTGAAGCAGTCACTTCACAAGACTTGTGGGTTTGACATGCATATTTTGGAGTTGCAGGTTCAAACAATGACATTAATGTGTTGAACCAATCGTCTGTGTTTGATAAAGTTTTGCAAGGTCGAGCTCCTCCAATACAATTTACAATTAATGGAACTCCATATAATATGGGCTACTATCTTGCAAATGATATTTATCTTGATTGGACAATATTTGTGAAGACCATATCAATGCCACAAGGTCCCAGAAGAAAATTATTTACAAAATGTCAAGAAGCAGCCAAAAAGGATGTGGAACAAGCATTTGGTGTGCTCGAATCTCGATTCGCAATTATATATGGTCCATTGCGTGCCTGGAACATGGATACAATGAATGATATAATGTTAGCATACATTATATTGCATAACATGATTGTCAAAGATGAACGATATACATTCCGTGGTAATGTCGATATTAATTATAATCGTGTGAATAATGACATTTCAAATGTTGAAGTATTTCGTGGTGCGCCTACTGACTTTGCTACATACATGCAAAAAAGACGCGTACAAGAGGAATTCATCAACAACTTCAAGCATATTTGGTTGAGCATATTTGAGAACATTACATTTATAATAATAATGAAATTTGATTTTTCTTTGAAACTAATGTGTTACATTTTTTAATTATCAAATTGATGTATTTTTATTTGTTTAACATCTAATCATAAATAAAAATTAAATTTGTGCTTATTTTTCTATTTCTTAATGTTTATAAAAAATTCTTCCATATTTTTATTAAATTTAATTACTTAATTTTATTTAATTTATTAAATATTTAAATATTTAAAAGTAAAATTCATTTAAAACCTAAGTTATCTAAGATTTCAAAATGAAATCTAGCACTAAAAATATGATAGAGATCTTGAGAGATATTCAATCACACTTGATATTATTGGATCTAAAAAAATAATATAAAATTTTAATTTAAAATCTACCATTAAAGATGCTCTAATCACTTTATTCTAAAACTTAAAAAAATATGTAATATTCCTTAAAAAAAACGAATATGAAACACTTTTAAATATAAAATAATATTTTATCCAAATCTTCTAATTTCTTTATTTATGTATTTTGTTCAACATAAAACTTTCGGTCTGAACCGAGCTACTATAGCCTACTAGGCTACTCGATACCCTACCCAAAACATACAGAGGTGCTGAGGTGGCAGATCCATGTGCTGCCTTTGACGAAGAGAGAAGCATTTATAGACTACTAATAATACAAACAAATTATTTTAAATACTCATCCAATCCAATATTTCATATTCTTTTTATATTTTGTTTATGCTATCATAAAATTTATTTTATTTATATTATTTTTCCTTATTTTAGGTGTTAAATAGCACATTACATTGGATGTTTACCTAACATTTTTCTTTATAAATATTGATTTTTAATCATATTGAGTTTCTGTTTCAGTAACCGAAAGTGCATAATACAGCAATATATCACCAGAGTTTGAATTAAGTTACCGCAATAGAACAATGATTTTTTTTTTTATACTTTTTAAAAAGTTTTGCTTTTTAAAAATCTGAAACAAACTTATTCAAGAGTATAATTTAATTCCGACATTTTATTTTCCTAAAAGAAAGAAAAGAAAACATAAAAGGCCACGTTTCCTCTTTTTCCCTTTGTCTGTGGTATGAGGCTCAAAATTAATAAACTAGTTCTGAGTTCAAGTTACAAGATGATGAACAATAGATTCGAGTTTGTAGTGTGCCACACAAACTTAAGGCAAGAAGGGAACACAGTATGGAATGTTGTCCCAATTTATTGAAGAAAGAAGAGGCTTAATTATGTAATTGATTTTTAATTATATTTAAAGGTTTAATTAAGTTTTTATTATTAAAAAGTTTAATTAGATCCTTTAAATCAATGTTATAAAAATTGATCCGGTCATTGTTATGGTCAAGGTAATGGGTTAGTGATCCAACCGATAGACCACTAATTGATCCAGTTTAATTCAGTCTATATTAAAAAACTCAAAATTATATTATATATAAATATATAACTAACATTATTTGATTAAGAAAAAATCATCTATAGTTTCATACTCAAAAATTCAAAATAACAGTTGAAGTATTAAAGTTGATAACACTAGTAAAGTGTATTAATAATAAAAGAGAATATAAATAGTAACTACCTAAATTAAAAAACAAGTCCAATTTTTAATAAATAAAATGAGTTAGAAGCCCATTTTTTCAAAAACAAATTCAAAAACAAAAAGAGTGCAGATAAACTTTCTCTACTCTCATTATTGTTTTCTATACTTCCCATTATATAATGAAAAGTCCATTAGGAAATGTAATTAGCACATTTCAGAATGCAAAATGAAAACTGCAGTTAAAAATAAAAGAAATACAAGAAGCAACATCGTGGATCTGGCCAGATTAGGCCCAAATAAGCAAAAACCATAATCCCCACCCCTCTCTTCTTGTGCCTCATTTTCTCGAACCTGCCTGCTGCGCCTTATTGCCCAGCTCATTATGTTTGGATTTCAGTTGGACAAACCTTCTGGTGTAGCTTCCGAAGAGCTTTTGGTGGTGAAAGGGCCAGCAACGAGGCGTGAAGGACAACGTGAGGCACTGAGGTGTGAAGGAGAGCGAGAGTAAGAATGACCCGTGAAGGAGAGTGTGAGAAGGAGAAGTCACAGGTTAAATTAAGGATCGAACAAAACGATGTCATTTTGGGTTATTTATTTATAATGTCAAAACCCAATTTGAGTTTCAAAAATCGATCGGGTCACCAGATTAACAGAAAATCGGTTGGGATTTGTCGGGGTATATGCATGGCCTATCCAATAACCAAACCGACCCGATTATGTTACCGGACTAATCACGATTTCACAACCCTGATTTAGAGATAAATCTTTTAATTTGATTGTTAAAAGTTTTGCAAATAAATATTTTTATATAAGTGGTATTGATAATTGATATAAAACTTTCTTTTACACAAAAAATTACTTATATCAGACACAAATTTTAATAAAGATGTTGTTTTTAAATTAATTGTATTAACAATTAATATAAAAATTTCATATTTTATATTAATTGTATTTATATAAAAATATATATATTTTTATCAATTAAACTAATAGAACTAAGGAAAAAGATATCATCGAAGTATATTTAATAATCCGAAAATCTGATTAAATTTTTAATAATTAAGGAAGTAAAATGAAATTTTTAATCATAATTAATGGATCAATTATATAATTAATTAAGCTGAAAGAAAATTATGACAATAAGAAGAGAAAAAGGCTCTCATTTTTCACATAGCAAGAGACAGAGTCAGGATTTCAATAATTAGGGCAGGAAGATTAGACTAAATAGATAAGCGAGAAAATCTATCATACAATATACGACAAAAAAAACAAAAAAAAAATTATACACGCTTTAGTATGGATTTAGTTTTAGTTCTTAAAAAAATTAAAGACAGTATATGATTTTAGTTTTTCAAGCTATTTATAATAAGTTAAGCTATTTTATTTTTCAAATTAAAAACCATCTTCCCATTAATTTTATTTTACAATTTTTACTAGTATATCTAAACTCTTACATTTTTTTTACTATTTAAATAATTAGGATTTTTTAAAGCAAATAAAATTAAAATATTTGAAAGCAGAAATTGAGGTGTGATATATTGTGATTTAAATATGATGAAATATTGCATTTTTTTATATTAAAATTTGATATATTAAGAGATTCCATTTGAGTCCTATTTTCCTGTCCTGTAATTTCTAATATAAAGGTAATTGTTAATAAGAACAAATTACACTAACTTTAAATTAGTCCTTATTACACGAACACCTTCTCCTTACTTTGTCCCTACACAAACCTCTCATACCTTTTACAAGTCCATTTCATATGCACCTCCGTTACATATGCATCCTATGAGTCGTAACAATTTTTTTTCCGTTAATTGAATCCCATCACATGTGAGACACGTGATTCTTAATGAAATTTTAGGACCAAAAAGCCTTCATCTTCCTCACTTTAACCATTAAAAGCATTCAACAGTATTTTTCTTGAAAAATTGGTGCGCATGACTAGTTTTTCTTAGTGGGTTTCAAGTTGTTGTAGGCGAATGTTTGTTCTGAAGCACGGTTTGAGCTAGGTCTCGTGACACATTGAAAGTTTGCTGTCAAGTTTAAGATTTGCATTTCCCCCTCCTTTTATTCTTCAATTGAAACACACTTTGATTTGCGATTGGTTCTCCAAATGAACAATCTTCATTTTCCATATTTCAAGCTAGACCTTTCTAAATTTCGAACCAGCTAGAAATTCCCACCTTTGCACTTGAACCAACAAACTCCTTCAAACAATCACCTAAGAAATCGCAGAACACAAAATTGTACTGCCCTTGTCACACCACCGTACAATATTAGTAGTGTCGCCCCACTTCGGGATCAAGGATCAAATCATCAAAGCCTTCCTCAAGGTTCAAACAATGAGACTGCCCAAGAAATCCCAGAATCCAAAATCGTAGAACCAAGATCACAATGTCATCATCGCACCACCATAGAATAGCAATAGCGTGCACCATTTTGAGATCGAGGATTGAAGCCCTCCTCAAGGTTTCACATAGAATTATTGGAGCTACCATTTTTGCAATCCCTAACACAACAATTTGGGACTTTTCAATTTCGCTCAGAATACAACAAGATAAATGAACGTGTGCATGCTTAAATGATAAGGTTAATTTGGGCATATAAAAAATAATTAACACCAAGAATGACAATAATGGTTTAGGAGAGACAAAAGAAATATAGAAAATGTCCACGTAATAGGTGTTAATCTAAGAAAAGATTACTATAATTTACTCTATTAATAATAATACTTAAGAATATTCTAAACCATGATTAATATTCTTATATTTAATGTCTAAAACTAAAACATATCCTTTACAAGTCAGGAAAAAAAAGTGTTGAAGCACACGACGATAATAAAGAAAATTCAATATACCTTTTCTATTTCTAAATATAATTAATTTTAATTAATTCATATATTTCATACAAATTTGTTAATATAGTTAATAACACGATTTATATTATTTTACCAAATTTATCTTTAAGTTTATTAATACTCATAATTTATTTTTTTATGAAATTATTTTCATATTTAATTAATTAATATTTTTAATTTTTTATTAAATCTTCTAAGAGAGAGAATGTATTTATCTTTTAAATATATAATAATTATTGTAAAATAATAAAGAATAAAATAATTAATAAAAAAAACAACTTAAAAAATTCTTATAAAAAATAAAAAAAATGACAAACAATAGTAATAGTAAGAAGCAAAAGGAAACGTGGCAAACGGTTAGTGGTGCAAAGCAAAACAGGGGAAGGCCATCGTCGGTTCTTTGACTTTGTATTTGTTTGAGGAGTTGTTTTGTTACCAATATTCATTGTTCCGATTCTGCTCTGTCTGTCTCTGTCGGTTTATACAGAATACGGATTCAAACTATGACAAGACTCCAAGCGCTACACGACAAAACCTGCGAGGAAACACTCTTCCTCCACTCTTCTATTCTAGCCATATTGCATTCCCCTCCGTTCAAACTTTATTTAACTTTATTAAACCACTTAACTAATCAAACTCACTACCTATTTTCTATCGCTATTAGCTGCCTTTCCCGTTTTAGGAAAGACCCAAGTTAACTTCGGAATATGTAAAAAAAAATAAAAAGTTTGCTGTTTACTGAAAACTTACGGACACAGACAGAAGAGGACTTAGTTTAAAGATTCTCGTTGGTGGCATTATTGGTGGTGGTAGGTAGGTGGCTAGGGTAAATAGAAAAGAGAAACGAGGTTAAATATATATATAAAAAAAACAGAAGAAAAGAGAAAAAATTCTGGAGGTTGACCGGTGGATATTAGAGTAGTTGTGGTAGAATAAGAAACTGAAAAAGAATCCCTAAAGAGAAAGCAACAGAAACACCAGAGCAAGACTTTATCCATCGATCGATCATCCGAAAAAGTGTTGGTTTGTTTGGGTAAATGCCCCTGAGAGATTTCCATTTCCCCTGTTTGTGAATAGAGTTAGGAGGAGGTTCCGATGACGGTTGATTTGGACAACGCTTCCACCGCTTCAGGTGAAGCAGCCAGCGTCTCTTCCTCCGGCAATCAGACAAAACCCGCCGCTCCAAAGAAAAAACGAAACCTCCCGGGCATGCCAGGTAGTTGTAGTAACAGTAAAGCAAAAAACAAACAAACAAGGATCAATCTCAATTTCAATTAAATCTCTTCTTTATTCCTTTTTCTAATTAGATCCGGAAGCAGAGGTGATCGCTCTGTCGCCGAAGACTCTCTTAGCGACGAACCGTTTCGTGTGCGAGATATGCAACAAAGGATTCCAGAGAGACCAGAATCTGCAGCTCCATCGGCGGGGTCACAACCTGCCGTGGAAGCTGCGGCAGAGGTCGAGCAAGGAGGTGAGAAAGAGAGTGTACGTGTGCCCCGAGCCCACGTGCGTGCACCACGACCCTTCCAGAGCATTGGGGGACTTGACGGGGATTAAGAAGCACTTCTGCAGAAAGCACGGCGAGAAGAAGTGGAAATGCGATAAGTGCTCCAAGAAGTACGCGGTTCAGTCCGATTGGAAGGCGCACTCTAAAGTCTGCGGCACAAGAGAGTATAAGTGCGACTGCGGAACCGTTTTCTCCAGGTTCGTTTCCCTTTTTTTCTTTCTTTCTCTCTCTTCCTTGATTGTCTAATTTGTTTTGTTTTGTTCCTCTCCACTCTAAAAAAAGCCTTTGCTTGGTTGTTGCGATTTGAAGGAGGGATAGCTTCATCACGCATAGGGCGTTTTGCGATGCTTTGGCGGAGGAGAACGCCAGATCTCACACTGTTGTAAAAGATATTTCGGAGAATGATTCCAAGGTTTTAACCGGTGATTCGCCACCGCCGCAGCCTGTCGCAGCGACTGTGGCTGCTACTACCACTACTACTACTACTACGCATGCAAATAGTGTTATGTCCTCTTGTTTGCAGACGCAGAGCCTGGGTAGGTTGGATAATTAATACCTTAATTGGAAAATCATGTGATTTATTTTCCTGTCGCCTGTGATGTGGTTAAAAGTAGACAACAACATGAAAGTTTTGTTTTTGTTTTTGTGTATGTGAGCTTTGGAGGCTAGTATTTTTTTGTCCGGTATTGTCTTTTGATGGGACTTGAGAGTGATCTGAGATTCCAGGGGCTAATTAAGTAATGCAAATATACAACTTAAAAGGTTATCTGAATTATGCAACCGATAACAAGTGAGGTTCGAAGATTCAAAGCTAAAAAGAGGGAAAAGATTTGTTTGTTTTATTGGGGGTGGGGGGAAAGGAAAGAGGAAAAACTATTATTTTGTTGTTTTCTTTTGAGCTTTTAACTTAAAGAGAAAGGCACCAACTTTCGGACTCCGAGTCTGTGTTTTCAAGTGGCTGCTTTTGATCTTCTTTCTTTCTCCTATTTAATTAACAACAGTAGTTCATTATAATAATGTTGATGTTTTTGCTTTGCTTTTCTTGATTTTTGTTTGTCTTGTTCCAGATTTGCAAGAAAACAATCCTCCACAAGTCATTGAGGAGCCACAAGCTGCTACTGCTATAAGTGGGAGCTGTGGCAGCAACAGCAGCAGCCCCTGCTCGACTAGCAATGGTGGCACTACTTGTAATAGTAACAGTAGTAGTAGTGTGTTTGCGAGTTTGTTTGCTTCTTCAACAGCATCTGGAACCCTACAGTCTCAAACTCCAGTATTCAGTGACTTGATTAGAGCCATGGGGCCCCCAGAACACCCTGCGGATCAAATCTCGGGTCCTTCATCCGAGGCGATATCTCTTTGCCTCTCCACCACTAGTGCCTCACCAATCTTCGCAACAGGTGGCCGGCAGTACGCGTCATCGTCACTGCACCTGGCCATGTCAGCCACTGCGTTGCTGCAGAAGGCAGCACAAATGGGAGCTGCTGCCACAAACGCCTCCCTTCTTCGTGGGCTTGGCATTGTGTCATCGTCACCTTTGGCTTCCACCTTGTCGGGACAGCAAAATGTTCTGCAATGGGGCCAACAGCTGCTGGAACCCGAGAGTGGCTCGGCTGCTGCATCAGGGCTAGGACTTGGTCTTCCATGTGAAGATGGTGGTTCTGGACTAAAGGAATTGATGACGGGAACATCCTCAATGTTTGATCCTAAACACACCACTCTTGATTTTCTAGGATTGGGGATGGCTGCTGGTGGCACTGCTGGTGGAGGCTTATCTGCACTCATCACATCTATTGGTGGTGGTTTGGATGTAACTGCAGCCTTTGGCAATGGAGATTTTTCTGGCAAAGATATTGGAAGTGGCTCTTGATATGATATGTTTTGGTAGTAAGCAAGAACTGCACTTATCAGGGCAAAAGTATGTGATGGGGGCCGTTCTGGATTGTGTTGCCCTCTTTAATTGCGAGGGAAAGAAACTGTTATTTACTGTGTTAGAAAACGGAAAGGTGGCACAAGTTACAATATGCTTGCTCTGGATGAAGGGTGTTTGCAACAAAAGGGTTTGAACTTTGGTATGGTTGTCGTAGGTTTTGGCGACAGTGACACGTTTGAAGATAGTATCATCTTGTTTCGGCTCCTTTGGCCTCCACAGTTTTGATTAAATTTAAATTATGGCATTGGATGCTTTGGGTCGTAGCTGTTGGCATAAATCAGGAAACTTTGATGATGTAGTAGTTTTCTTCAATTGTCGATCGATTTATTGTAACGAGGTGGTTGTCTACGTATGCCCCATTGTTTTGTACTAGTGAATGGTTGATTGAATTCTTCTAGTAAGTAAGTAGTGTTTTTATGTAAATGTCATAAAGAATTGTAGTATTCCTTTGTAGATAAAAATCCTCTTCGAAGCAGCTTTATTTAATTGGCAAGTATAGCATTATGATAGTTGGAGTATCATATTTTTAGAAAGCATTTACTATTATCGAACATAAGGGGGAGGATACATGTTTTTTTGGCAGCATGAGGAGGATGCATTGCTCACATTAAACTAAACTAATATGTTTTTATAATTATATGAATTAATTTAGTGTATTGTTGTATTTTAATATAATGCTATCGATTTATTTCTCATTTAGTGTTTCTTGGTAGTAATTTTATAGTTTAGATTATTGCTAATCAATTCCTTAGATGTTTTGGTTAAGCATTAAATGCACTTTGTTGAATGATTCTAATAATAATCTTACTTAGTAAATATTTGTTTTAATATAATCTTTCTGTTTTTGAAAGTTTTTGTTAATAAAATCTTACAATTATTAACTCGAGTTATTATTTTTAAGTTATTTATCATGGCATTTAGAATTGAAATTATAGTTCATAATTGTGAATTCAACGCTGAAAAAATTATAATTAACTTTAAAAAAATAATATAGAAATATTATGTTTTGGTTGTATAGACAA
>PYAF01001297.1:3498716-3521564 GCA_007407185.1 Glycine tomentella | reverse complement strand
ATAATTCTAAATTAGTTTGATGTATCAAAATAATTCTATATTACTTTTCAATTTTATTTTAACATTTCTAGTTAATGATCATTATAAGCAGGGTTAAGTTAAATTTTAATTAAAAAATTATTCGAATGACATCAATAATGATGACATAACAATCACAACAATGATAATATAGGGACACTCTACTACGTTAACTAGTATTTTAACACATCAATTAAAATTTTTTTGTTCAATAATAGAGAATATTATGAAAATATATTAATTAGCACATGAATTGAAGAAATTGTCATGTATTTGATTTTTTTTCACTAACAAAAAAATAATAATTAACTATTAATATTTGTTGATAATATATATTATCATCAATATCTTTAATCCAATTTAATTTGGATAGGTGATAGATGAATCTAATGATTATAATTGTGAAAATCGGTTCGATCATTGATCCGATTGAGGTAGTGGGTCACTGAGTTAGTGGTCTAACCGGTGGATCAGTAATTGGCCCCGTTTGAACCGGTCTATATTAAAAATTCAAAATTATATTATATATACATATATAATTAATATTATTTGATTAAGAAAAATTCATCCATAATTCTATACTAAAAAATTCAAAATAAAAATTGAAGTATTAAAATTAATAACACAGGTAAAGTATATTAAAAATAAAAGGACTGTAAATAGTAACTACTTAAATAAAAAACACAAAAGTTTATTTCAAAAAGTTATATAGAAACTGCAGAAAGCAAAACATGGGTGAAGAAAGTAAATTCGGCCAAAACCAGAAAAAGTTAAAAACCCCACAATATATATTCTTCTTTTCTAGTTTTATCGTTCTCTTTGGCTGCCGCTCCTGCGCCTTCCTCCTCTTCCTGCGCCTTCCTGCACCTTCCTTTTCTTCCATTTCAATGCTTATTTAGCAGATATTAGTTTTTCTTTCTATTACCATTCTTATGAGCCATCGACGCCGGCGACAAAGATGGCACCAACCTACGATGACGCCGACGACGAAGATAGCACCAACTTGCGATGACGCTGGCGACGAAGATGTCGTGATCTGATGCGGCGTGAACGAATGAAGAAAAGATGAAGAAGGGCTGAACTCTGAAGCTTTTGCGAATTGAGATTTTGCCTGCGTTTTGGTTTTGTCTCTGAACGCAGAAGGTTTTGTTTTTTAGGGCATCAAAATGATGTCGTTTTGTGCGTCTCCAGTTTTTTTTATTCCTTCATCGACCCGGTCCGGGTCCTAAAACCCGGCCGAGTCACCAGTTTTCTCCAAAACCGTCCGGTTTAATCCGGGCCAATAGCACGCACGGTTCAATTGGTAGCTCGAATCGGTTCTTCCTCCGGTTCCCAGTTCAACCGGTTGAACCAGCCGGTCCAAACCAGTTTCGATTACACTGCCAATGATAGATATGAAGAAGTTGAAAAAAAGGTAGAAAAAGAAGGGAAAAAAAGAAGAGGAAAAGAACTAAAAAGGGATCTTTTGGAATATAAGATAATAACTGGCGTAACCCTTCACTAAGCTTATAGCTTTTCTCCATTTTGTCCTAAGACACACATTCTGCCAATCTATATCTCACTCCATTAAGTCTTGTTTAATTACCTTTCCCTAGGTAAATTTTGGTCTACCTCCATCTCTCTTTATATTGAGCTCTTGATAACAAACTCTTGTTTTTACGGAAGCATCTAGGGGTCGTCTCATTACATGTCCAAACTACCTCAATCTATGCTCACTTATCTTTTCACTCACCGGTACTACTACCACCTTCCGTTCAATATCTTCATTTCTTATCTTATCAATCTTCGTATAACCACACATCCATCTAAACATCCTCATTATTGTTACCCTTATTTAATGTCCATGTTGCCTATGTGCTGATCAACATTCAGCTTCATATAACATTGCAGGTTTTACAATTGTTCTATAGAATTTTCCTTTTAACTTAAGGAGTATTTTGCGGTCACATAAAACTCCATATGCACTCCGTCATTTCATCCAACATGCTCTGATTCTATGTGTGTGTGTGTCGATATATACACACACATACACACGTGTGTGATCGCAAACTTTCCAAGAGCTCAATACAAAGAAACGTTCCTTGGATACTCCCGTAAGAACAAAAATTTGTTATCAATAGCTTAACACAAAGAGGTAGATCGAAACTATCAAATTATGTTATTTTTCTTAATTCCTATAGGTAGATTAAAAGATACAATATGATATTTTATCCTATTTTACCATACAATTTATTTTTCAATAAAATCAATAAATTTATAAAAAGAACTTGCATAATAACTCAAAAAATTCTGCATACAAGAAAACTTTGCAGATTTAAGCCACATTGTATAAACTTTGCTATACAAAATGGGAATGCACAAGAAATAATCGAATTTGGTTTTACAGCTTTTGTTTGTGAGGGGATAGTTGACTTTAATGATCAATGTCATTATACTAAAGTTCTTCATATTCATGAAATATTTTTTACACAACCAAAATAAATGGTGGTGTATAAAATGCAAAGTGACAATATGAAGGCATCGTGGCCCAGGATTTTGTATATAATATATCACTATAGCAAGTAAGCATCTTAAGTTTGAGATAAAATTTTGAAGCCGTAGGCATTCAGGTAAAAAATGACAGCCAAGGCTAGCAACCCAGCCCCCGTAGACAAATATATATGAATATACAAAATGTAGCAAAGCTAAGATGGCGAAAAACTCAAATATGTTGAGCCGGTTATGTATGACACAACAACTGTTATGTCATCAAGCTTTCCACCATAATAACGGAACCCAGCCTCTTGAGCAGCTGTAGAAAATGGTGTATGCCTATTCCTGTCTGAGCAGTTACTTGGGGTTCTAGTCCGGCTCTAACTGCATCTAAAACAATTTCAGCGACCTCATCATTCGAATAATTTTTAATTAAAATTTAACCTAACCCTGCTTTTAATGATCATTAACCCGAATTGTTAATAAAATTGAAAACTAATATAGAATTATTTTGATACATCAAACTAATTTAGAATTATAATTACATACTTTATTTCTATATACAACCAAAACACAAGATTTCTATATTATTTTTTTAAAATTAATTATAATTTTTTCAACGTTGAATTCACAATTATGAACTATAATTTCAATTCTAAGTGCCAAACAGAGATAATAAAATAACTTAAAAATAATAACTCGAGTTAACGATTGTAAGATTTTATTAACAAAAACTTTCAAAAACAGAAAGATTATTATTAAAACAAACAGTTACTAAGTAAGATTATTATTAGAATCATTCAACAAAGTGCATTTAATGCTTAACCAAAACATCTACGGAATTGATTAGCAATAATCTAACCTAAAAATTACTACTAAGAAACACTAAATGAGAAATAAATTGATAGCATTATATTAAAATACAATAATACACTACATTAATTCATAAAATTATAAAAACATATTAGATTAGTTTAATGTGAGCAATGCATCCTCCTCATGCTGCCAAAAAAACATGTATCCTCCTCCTAATGTTCGATAATAGTAAATGCTTTCTAAAAATATGATACTCCAACTATCATAATGCTATACTTGGCAATTAAATAAAGATGCTTCGAAGAGGATTTTTATCTACAAAGGAATACTACAATTCTTTATGACATTTACATAAAAACACTACTTACTTACTAGAAGAATTCAATCAACCATTCACTAGTACGAAACAATGGGGCATACGTAGAGAACCACCTCGTTACAATAAATTGACAGTTGAAGAAAACTACTACATCATCAAAGTTTCCTGATTTATGCCAACAGCTACGACCCAAAGCATCCAATGCCATAATTTAAATTTAATCAAAACTGTGGAGGCCAAAGGAGCCGAAACAAGATGATACTATCTTCAAACGTGTCACTGTCGCCAAAACCTACGACAACCATACCAAAGTTCAAACCCTTTTGTTGCAAACACCCTTCATCCAGAGCAAGCATATTGTAACTTGTGCCACCTTTCCGTTTTCTAACACAGTAAATAACAGTTTCTTTCCCTCGCAATTAAAGGGGGCAACACAATCCAGAAAAGCCCCCATCATATACTTCTGCCCTGATAAGTGCAGTTCTTGCTTACTACCAAAACATATCACATATCAAGAGCCACTTCCAATATCTTTTCCAGAAAAATCTCCATTGCCAAAGGCTGCAGTTACATCCAAACCACCACCAATAGATGTGATGAGTGCAGATAAGCCTCCACCAGCAGTGCCACCAGCAGCCATCCCCAATCCTAGAAAATCAAGAGTGGTGTGTTTAGGACCAAACATTGAGGATGTTCCCATCATCAATTCCTTTAGTCCAGAACCACCATCTTCACATGGAAGACCAAGTTCTAGCCCTGCTGCAGCAACCGAGCCACTCTCGGGTTCCAGCTGCTGTTGGCCCCATTGCAGGACATTTTGCTGTCCTGACGAGGTGGAAGCCGAAGGTGATGATGACACGATGCCAAGCCCACGAAGAAGGGAGGCGTTTGTGGCAGAAACACCCATTTGTGCTGCCTTCTGCAGCAGTGCAGTGGCTGACATGGCCGGGTGCGGTGACGACGATGCATACTGCTGGCCACCTGTTGCGAAGATTGGTGAGGCACCAGTGGTGGAGAGGCAAAGAGATATCGCCTCGGCTGAAGGACCCGAGATTTGATCCGCAGGGTGTTCTGGGGGCCCCATGGTTCTAATCAAGTCACTGAATGCTGGAGTTTGAGACTGTAGGGTTCCAGATGCTGTTGAAGAAGCAAACAAACTCACAAACACACTACTACTATTGTTACTATTATACGTAGCGCCACCATTGCTAGTCGAGCAGGTGCTGCTGCTGTTGCTGCCACAGCTCCCACTTATAGCAGTAGCAGCTTGTGGCTCCTCAATGACTTGTGGGGGATTGTTTTCTTGCAAATCTGGAACAACACAAACAAAAATCAAGAAAAGCAAAGCAAAAACATCAACAACATTATTATAATGAACTACTGTTGTTAATTAAATAGGAGAAAGAAAGAAGATCAAAAGCAGCCACTTGAAAACACAGACTCGGAGTCCGAATTCGAAAGTTGGTGCCTTTCTCTTTAAGTTAAAAGGTCAAAAGAAAACAACAAAATAATAGTTTTTCCTCTTTCCTTTCCCCCCACCCCCAATAAAACAAACAAATCTTTTCCCTCTTTTTAGCTTTGACTCTTCGAACCTCACTTGTTATCAATTGCATAATTCAGATAACCTTTTAAGTTTTATATTTCCATTACTTAATTAGCCCCTGGAATCTCAGATCACTCCCAAGTCCCATCAAAAGACAATACCGGACAAAAAAATACTAGTCTCCAAAGCTCACATACACAAAAACAAAAACAAAACTTTCATGTTGTTGTCTACTTTTAACCACATCACAGGCGACAAGAAAATAAATCACATGATTTTCCAATTAAGGTATTAATTATCCAACCTACCCAGGCTCTGCGTCTGCAAACAAGAGGACATAACACTATTTGCATGCGTAGTAGTAGTAGTAGTGGTAGTAGCAGCCACAGTCGCTGCGACAGGCTGCGGCGGTGGCGAATCACCGGTTAAAACTTTGGAATCATTCTCCGAAATATCTTTTACAACAGTGTGAGATCTGGCGTTCTCCTCAGCCAAAGCATCGCAAAACGCCCTATGCGTGATGAAGCTATCCCTCCTTCAAATCGCAACAACCAAGCAAAGGCTTTGTTTAGAGTGGAGAGGAACAAAACAAAACAAATTAGACAATCAAGGAAGAGAGAGAAAGAAAGAAAAAAAAGGGAAACGAACCTGGAGAAAACAGTTCCGCAGTCGCACTTATACTCTCTTGTGCCGCAGACTTTAGAGTGCGCCTTCCAATCGGACTGAACCGCGTACTTCTTGGAGCACTTATCGCATTTCCACTTCTTCTCGCCGTGCTTTCTGCAGAAGTGCTTCTTAATCCCCGTCAAGTCCCCCAATGCTCTGGAAGGGTCGTGGTGCACGCACGTGGGCTCGGGGCACACGTACACTCTCTTTCTCACCTCCTTGCTCGACCTCTGCCGCAGCTTCCACGGCAGGTTGTGACCCCGCCGGTGGAGCTGCAGATTCTGGTCTCTCTGGAATCCTTTGTTGCATATCTCGCACACGAAACGGTTCGTCGCTAAGAGAGTCTTCGGCGACAGAGCGATCACCTCTGCTTCCGGATCTAATCAGAAAAAGGAATAAAGAAGAGATTTAATTGAAATTGAGATTGATCCTTGTTTGTTTGTTTTTTGCTTTACTGTTACTACAACTACCTGGCATGCCCGGGAGGTTTCGTTTTTTCTTTGGAGCGGCGGGTTTTGTCTGATTGCCGGAGGAAGAGACGCTGGCTGCTTCACCTGAAGCGGTGGAAGCGTTGTCCAAATCAACCGTCATCGGAACCTCCTCCTAACTCTATTCACAACAGGGGAAATGGAAATCTCTCAGGGGCATTTACCCAAACAAACCAACACTTTTTCGGATGATCGATCGATGGATAAAGTCTGGCTTTGGTGTTTCTGTTGCTTTCTCTTTAGGGATTTTTTTTCTATTTCTTATTCTACTACTACTACTACTCTAATATCCACCGGTCAACCTTCAGAGTTTTTTCTCTTTTCTTCTGTTTTATATATATATATATATATATATATATATATATATATATATATTTAACCTCGTTTCTCTTTTCTATTTACCCTAGTCACCTACCTACCACCTCCAATAATGCCACCAAAATTAACCTTAAAACAACGAGAATCCTTAATAAACAAAGTCCTCTTCTGAGTTCGGAAGTTCACACCCTAACAGCCACCAGCCACCAGCCACCGGAAGCACTTCTCAGTGTTCACACTTTTCGCCGGAGGCTAGCGTGCGTGAATGATACAAATCACGAACGGTGCCCAAGTTTTTAAAGGCGTTGGATATAACCATGAAAAATTTAATGGTGTAGATTGTGAGGGTGTAGAAAGTTAATAAAGTATTGAATAACAGCTTCTTTTTAAAGTGAATGTAATTTCTCTCTCATTCAACCCGATTTCTTAGCCAAAAGTAAAGTTGCGATGTCGTTTGTCCTCATGGTTTTCCTTCCATTGTAAGCTGAGTCGAAGCATTTCACCATTTGAGCTTATTTATTGACGTTCTTTCGAGTCATTGTCGTGGGTCCAACATGGAGCACCACGTCCACACTAAAACTGTCCAATTTAGGTTCTCCTTAATTAATTTATATATATTATATTCATATTTATATTTATGTAAACAATGATTTTTATAGGATTTTAAAATTAAAATAAATATTATTGAATTTTTATTACAGTGTTATGTGAGAACGCCCGTAATGATTGAGTAGGATTTTCTTATGTGAAAAATATTTTACATCTCTATCATTACTACAAGTATTTTAATTTAGTATGAAAATTCTTTTACACATAATGATCTTAAGGAGAATTATCTTTCATAAATGATATTTGTGGTCTTTTTTGTTTAAAATTGAAACTATTTTAATGTTTTTTAATCCTTATAATTTAGTATTTTTTTTCTTTTATTCCTTGCAATTTAGTGTTTTTAATTTTTAGTTCTTGCAAAAATATTTTTGTTTAATTTTTTGTCCTTATTTGTTTCAGATAATATTTTTTCACTATTTAAAACTTTATTCAAAGTGCTTAATGACTAAACAAAAAAATGTAAGGATTAAAAACAAAAAAATTACAAGGATAAAAAAAAATACAAAATTGCAATAACAAAAAATGTATTTAAACCCTTAATTAATGATATTTTTTAACCAAAAAGACTAGCTAAGACATCACAATAGAATCATCATCCCAACTATATTGACACCATGAGATCCATCATTCATTTGCCCATCAATCTAAGTATTATTAAAGATTAAAAGAAAACAAGCATACGATCCCGAACTATGTAATGTTTTTAAAGAGTTAGAGGACTTGATACATAGTTGAGGGTTCCAATTGAATTTTTTAATAAATGATTTAATTATAATTAATTAAATATATGTGCATTTACTGAGTGTTTAACAGAACAAGATATATTCATTGGTTTGAAAATTATCTTTTGAATTATAATCATCACTTAAACCATTTAATGCTATGAGTAGTTTTGAAATAAAAAATTATGACATTGTCAATTACAAATAACCAATTTAACCACTTTTATCCGTCTTACTAAATTAGATATTTGTTTCTTGTATATAGGACCAAATGTAATATTATATAACAACACAAGGGAGGGATATTAATCAACACAGATAAAACAAATGAAAAAAATGATGGAGGAGCCTCCATAATTGGTTATGGAAGGTCCCCTAATTGATTAGGAATGCATATAGAACAAAATTATTCTTTGAGTAACATAATCGATTAAGTTGCACAAAATAATCAATTATGTTGCACTTTAGAAAGTAATTTCTATGCATTTCTTTACTTGTTTGTGTTGAAAATTTTTATTGAGTCCCATCAATTTTTTAAAAAATTTTCTTGCATTCTATAACCAAACAACTCACATTCTTAATTCTTTCATTTCCACTTCTTCATTGCCTCCTTTTCCTTCCTTTTTCACTCTCTTTCATGTGTATCAAACATATTGTTAGTATAATTTTTTCTCCCAATCATATTTTTTTTTATTCATAAGACTCAAATCCAAGATTTTGCTTAAAGGAATTGAGCCTAAATCTACAATAATATGTTGATCGCCACATAGTATTATCATTGCAAGAAATATAATTTTTAGCAATCAAAATTTTATGATTAATATAAAATTTCTTAATAATTATTTATCATTATGAATATTTTTTATTTTGATATTGCTACCATGTCTGACTTCCTTTTTCCTGGTCGTACGATTGATTGGGGCTAGTGACTATTGCTGCAGAGAACCAGAACATAAGAGGAGGATCCCTCAAAGGACAATGACGTGGACCAGAAGGTCACTACAAGAGGGGTTAAATAGCGATATTTGATTGATTATGATTTTTTCTGCAAAAAGAGCATGCAACTTCAAAAGTTTCTGATTTATCTTTCAGCTTGAATTTTAAAAGCTTTGTCAGGAGAAATGCTTATCCTTCGATAGTACTTTGAATGAAAATAATTATCTGATAAAGTACTTCACATTTTCTTACAAAATACTACTTCATAAGCTACTTGAAAATATTTGATTCTAGCTAATGTAGATTCTGGTTTTGTCTCATCTTGAGAAAACTAGATGTTGCTTTTGACATTTGAAAATCGTTTTGAGAAAACCGCTTATGAATTATATCAATGATATACCTTTGTAAAATATATTTTCCAAAATAGAAAGTAAATAAGCAACAAATTCGAAGCAATAAAGATGGATAAAGCACACACAATTTATATATATAGGTTCACCCACAATCTTAGTGACATGAACTTATTAAGATCCAGTTATTTCAAATATCTTTTGTATTGGATGGAAGACTCATTGACAGAAGTATAAGCTAAAAGAAGCAAAAAGACTTTTCAAAGCTTGATCATGGAAGGTGCAATCTAAATAATACTTTTTTTCCCAGTTTCACTCTCCATCCACTACATTAACTAACAGTGAACAAGGAAGGCACCAAATGGACGTGGCATTCAAATCATGTGTGATGTTGAAAATCAAAGTAAAACATCGGTTGAGTTTTGCCTTAGATCTATCCCGGAACCTCTTTGTCTAGGCTTTAAACGAGATTCATCGCCATTGGAATACTCTGTGCTACATGGTCTTCATTGTCGGACATTTTTATTGCATAGTGGTGAACACAAATACAAAAATGGCGGCGTTGGTATCAAAGTGCCGTTTTGCATAGATTATGATGAGGCCGCCAAAGCTCCACGCGATGTCGCCCTACGGTGGATCAGGGTGGTTCAATTCGGTCAGCAACTAGTCAAGTTCATCGGAGAAGACAAACTTTGGGATTAGCGATTGAGGTCCAAGCACCCTCACCCTCCCGACGACAATTTCATGGCCGCTTGTGAGGTGTTTGGATTTGGTGGTGGAGGGAGTAGGGTTAGAAACGGAGTGTGAGAAATGTAAATTGTTCATTTAATTTCGGTTTTAGTACATTTTTCATCTCTCTAATTTAGTGTTATTTTTGTTTTCGTCCTTCAATTTTTTTTAATCCTTTTGCAAAATATATTTATTTATTTTTATTCTTAAAATATTTTTTATTGTTTCAACTCTTTTTACAAAGATAAATAAAAACAAAAAAAATATAAAATTAAATGAATGATAAAAATATACATATATATAAATCTTTAATTAATTTAATTTTACTGCAACTTCATTTAGGCGGAACTTACAATATTAAAACAGCCATAAACAAATAAATAAAAAAAAACAATTGAAATTTGAATTGAATAAAACATAGAGATAGTGCATGTAATCTATCTCCCTCCCTAGTTTTATGAGGCTCTAGAGGAACAGAACAGAACAGAGACAAGAACAACAACCGCCCAAGGTTCCATTTCCTCTATACTCGCTCGGTGCTTCTGCTTCTGACCCCTCTCTCGGATCTCAGATTCATTCCACTACCTCAATGGCTGCTCCCGCTTCCAACGCCGTGCTTCTCGGGGACGTTCACTTCGACGACGTCTCCACCAAGCCTTGCGGCGTTCACTTCCGCGACAGAACGCGCAGAGGCGCGCTCCGAGCCAACGTGAATCTCCGAAAGCCGAAACCGTTGAGCGGTGGTATTCTGAATTTCGGGTGTTCCACGTCGGATGCAAGTTGGAGGAGCTGGAATCCGAGTTCACTCCACAAGAATTCGTCCTTCTTTGCTCGCTGCTCTGCTGAGACAACGCCGCATGTTCCGCACCTCGCAACCTCCACCTTCTCGATTGACCAGTGCGTGTCTTATGTTGTGTCTTGTTTTCCCTTCTTTATGTTTTCTCTCTCTGAAATTACCTTCCAGTCCCTAGCGTTGTTAAAATGTGTTTAGTTTTGGGACAAAATTGGCCTTAGTCACTGACTCACTGTACTTAGAGCGTGTTTGGCACGGCTTTGTGAGCTGTTTTTCAGGTTAACTTAAGAAAATAAATAAAAATGTGAAAGCTAGTCTCTCAGTAGCTTTGAACTTGATGTGCCTCTAGTGATGGAGAACGAGGAACCAAATACACACTTAAAAGATTAGAATTATAGTCCATACACTAAAAATGGATGAATTTGGTTCTCGTATTTCGATAGTTGGTGAATTCGTGCTTCTTTATTGTTTTAATCTTTTGATTTATCTTTCCCATTATTACAAGGTGAATATGTTGAACAATGTTGTTTTTCAGGACTAATTTTGGTGGCGAGAGGTTGAAGCTGTTTTCGGGGTCATGTTACCTACCACATCCGGATAAGGAGGACACAGGTGGAGAGGATGCACATTTTATTTGCACAGATGAACAAGCAATTGGTGTTGCAGATGGTGTAGGTGGCTGGGCAGATGTTGGTGTTAATGCTGGACTATTTGCTCAAGAACTCATGTCCCATTCAGTTAGCGTAATTCAAGAGGAACCTAAAGATTCTATTAATCCGGCAAGGGTTTTAGAGAAGGCTCACTCATGTACAAAGGCCAAGGGTTCATCAACAGCTTGTATCATTGCCCTTACTGATACGGTATATACGCATAATATTATTTTTACAATCAAAATAGTTTTCTTTTTTTTTTTTCTGTAGGACTGCACTAGATGTGGGGGTGGGAGGTGGGGGCTTTTTATTGCATTTTTAATGCTATATATTAAATTTTCATATATTGCTTTCTTGAGTATAAAAGGAGACTAAATCAAATGATTAGTTTACTTACTATGTTTTTGGTTTCTTGTTCCAGGGACTACATGCCATTAATTTGGGTGACAGTGGGTTCATCGTGGTTAGAGATGGATGCACCATTTTCAGGTCCCCTGTTCAACAGCATGACTTCAATTTTACGTATCAACTGGAGAGTGGCAATGGAGGTGATCTACCTAGCTCTGGTGAGGTAAGTTCTCACATAAAATTGCTCACAGGATTTACTTCTAAGGATATTTCATTAGCAATATGGCAATCTCAGTATTAAGGCTCTAATTTGTTGAGACAGTATGTTCTTACCTGTTTTCGATGGTGTCCATGCTATGGACTACTTGTTGAGACAGTATACTGATACTCCTACTGTTTTTGTATATTAGGCACATGCAACATGATTTGCAGATCAAATTTTTATTTGCTCCAGTTTCCTCTCTTCCCCTTTAGCATATACAAATCTAATACAATGAAATTGTCCGGCAGAGTATCATTTGTTTTTCGGTCTTGCCACAGTCATCATACTAGAATTATTCCATAGGAAGCCACATAGCAGATGAAGTTTGTGTGTTACAAAACAAGTTCATATATATTTCTGGAAAATAACCAGACTAACACGTGTCACAATCACATATTCAGGTCTTTACAATACCTGCTGCCCCAGGAGATGTTGTGGTTGTTGGAACAGATGGATTGTTTGACAATCTGTACAATGATGAGGTCGCTGAAATTGTCTTACATGCAGTTAGAGCCAGACTAGAACCCCAAGTAACTGCTCAGAAGATAGCAGTACTGGCTCGTCAGCGAGCACTGGACAGGAATAGGCAGACACCATTTTCTACTGCTGCTCAAGAGGCTGGTTTCCGTTATTATGGTGGCAAGCTTGATGACATAACAGTTGTTGTGTCATACATAACCGGCTCAACATGTGTGAGTTTTCTGCAATCTTAGCTTTGCTACATTTTATATATTCATATTTGTCTACGGGGGCTGGGTTGCTAGCCTTGTCTGTCATTTTTTACCTGAATGCATACCGCTTCAAATTTTATCTCAAACTTAAGGTGCTTACTTCCTATAGTGATATATTATATACAAAATCCTGGGCCACGATGCCTTCACCTTCTTCTCACTTTGCATTTTATACACCAGCAATTATTTTGGTTTCTGTAATTTTTTTTTCATGGATATGAAGAACTCTAGTATAATGACCATTGATCATCAAAGTCAACTATCCCCTTACAAACAAAAGCTGCAAAACCAAATTCAATTATTTTTTGTGGGATATATCATTTTATTTACAGGCTATCCCTTTGGCTGAGCTAGGATTTTTAAAAAGATAGAGGTAAATGGGCCGTGCCATTTATTTTTGGGTAAATAACAGAAATCACCCTTGGGTATGGCTAATTGAAATGTATGTAACTCATTCTTACACAAAAATTGCACTCCAGCCTACTGAATGGATGTCGTTAATTATGCTGTTGGTTAACTCACCACAGTTAGCCATGGTTGAGTTACACACCTACACTCACAAGCATGAGCATGCTTATCCCACTATGTGAGGCTGTAGAAAGGGAATAATAATAAATATAATTATATATTCAATAAGGTGACTTAAATTGGATATGAAAATGGTAGATATACTTTTTGAAGAAAATTTATGGTCGCATATTTTAAATGGAACTATTGAAACATGGAATTAGATAAATGGTATATATAAGAAGATAATAATAATAATAATAATAATAATAATAAACAAAAATAATGTTTCAAGTAAATGTAAAAAAATAAAATTACAACTATCTAGGAAGTATGAACTTTCAGTCAATGAGGGCTTTGGAATGGTGACAATGGTGTAATGGAGGTTGGTTGCTGAGGGTTGTCTTTTTGTAGAGGTTGATGACGTTGTTTTCTGATTAACTTTATTGCAAATGGTATTGTTTCCTGGAAATAGGTGTTTGAGTTTGGTGAGGTGAATGGTGGCTCACAATGGAGAGACTTGGCAGTGTGCAAAGAGATGCAATTGTCTATATTTTAGTTTAGTTTCTGCTGTTTGAGGTTTAGTTTTTTAAAGGATAATTTTATTTGGTTCCGATTTCTGATTTTTGGATGGGACAACACAAGATGGTGTGAGTTGATCAGGGAGGATGGGGTTGTGCATTTTTCATGGGTTTTGATATGTAGCATCTATATGTGGAGCTTGCTTGCGATGCTATTTGTGTTTGGTAAGAGGTTTAATTGCTGGTGCAATATGTAGATGGAGTTTCGGTGAGTATGCTGGCTCTGTTTTAGTGTACTATGTGTGGTTATGGCTGAGGGGTTGTGTTCATTTTCTGGTTCTGTTTCAGTGAGGTCTCAAAATCAGGGGATTGTAGTGTATGTTGAGAAGCTCTCATCTCAGCAGGGGTAGTGCAAGTTTTGGGTGAGAATGGAATAATGTGTTAATTAGCCAAACTTCTAGTTCTAGGATAGTTTGTATTATTTTTGTATATTTATTAACAAACTAACTAGACAAAAGGAATGCATTAATGGAAGCTGCTGGATGCTGATGTTGCTGGTTCAATGCAAAACTGTTTCTTTTATTATTTCTATTTTCCTCTCTGATATCGTGGTTGAGGCAGATCATGTTTCCTCCAAACTCGAAGTTCGCATCTCTGTATAGCAGTGTGTGAAAAAGTATTACAACCTATATCATTTGGTTTGGTGGACTCAAGGCTATGGATGGGAGATCAAAGGGAAACATTATTTTTGTGTTGAGGATGGGGGGAGGGGGATTCAAGATTAGTGTTTTCTTTTTTTCTTTTTATTCTCAGAAGATAGTAATCACTTTAATGCTTAAGATTGTATTTAAGTAAAATGAATCTTAATGATATTTTTTTTACCATAAATCTTAATCATATTAAACAAGATTGATTCCTTCATATTGTTACAATAATAGTTTTTCTAAAAGTGAAAAATTATATGTTGATTGAAAAAATTCAAAAAAAATATATAACAATAATAGAGATTATGGTTGACAAAACATACTGAAAAGTTAGTTGAAAGCTTTTAGCTTATTTTATGTTCGACAAAACTAATTAGAAGTTGAAAAGTTACTTGAAAGCTGAAAAATTGGCTGGTAACAGAAAGTTGAAACATTAGTTTATTAAATTATAAGATTTTGGTAAAATTAATTGTTAAAGTAGTTGAAAATTGTAAAATGACATAAAATAATAAAATCATGATTTATTTAAAAGGATAATAAGAAAATTTGATAAATATATTAAGGATAAAAAAAGAAAGAAAATATAAAAACTAAAAATTAATATTTTAAAAAACGTTACTTCAAGTGATGTTTCATAAAACATTAAAAGTTGCTAAAAATAATTCATTTATTTAACACTTAAATAAGTTTTTCAGTTAATAAAATAATAAAATAATGTGTAACACTTTAATTAAATTAATTGATCATGTCTGAGTATAAAAACACTTTAAGGATTTGTTAGAATCTCCTTTTTAACGTAACGGGGTGCATGGGGTTTGTGTGGTATGTCATTGAGTGTGAATATGAGTACGAGAGCAGAGACAATGTGAGATGAATATGCTAATATCATAACTACAGAGTTCTGTAAAAACTCTTTGTTGCTTTAGGCGTGTCTGGCTATTTAGGTATTGCCTTAACCATTTTGTTTTTTTTTTTTTACAAAAAAATTTAAAAATATAAATAATATTTCAGTGAAAGGAAACACAAAGTAAACCAAAAACTTTTTTATGCTTCCTAATTTCTTCAAACTCATAAGTTAAATATTTGGATTGGACATTTAAAAGTGCATCTTTCGTGCTAGGTGGAAAAGAGGGCATAAATTAAAGTTTTTGTTTAGTCATTGCTATCTATCAAACATGTCTTTCTGTTTTTTTGTCCTATCCTCAAACTTATTGTGGGATACAACCCATGGACCCATCTTACAACACGTTTTAAAACCACCAGACTGATGGGCATCTTATATGAAAGGCCCAAATTTCAAACTTTAAGCTCGTACTTTCACTTTTAATTTGTTGTCTCTAAATTACACTATTTTCTTAACTGTGATATAATCAAATTATAATTTTATTTTTTATTTTCAAGGAATATGACATACATCATGAAGAATTTTCTTTTTTTGTTATTTGGATATGTATTATTATTATGGCCTACATAAATGTTTAATAGATACATATAGGAAACAAGGTTTTCGGGCCTACAAAAAATAAATGTATCGAATCATATAATCAATCAACTTTACTAAGTAAATGCTAACCACATCTTTGTATTTTTAATACCAATACTTGTAATTGTTCAAGTCAACCAAAAAGGATTATGTGCGTTGATAATTAAATCACGCTATTAAGTAGTGGGCAAAAATTAGATCCTCCCAATAAAATAATTGTAACAAGTATCTAGTAAGGAAAATGCTAATAGGGACGGATTCGTTCATGTACGAAATATTTATCACACAGCAACCATCCCTTAATTTTCATTAAATATTGAACTTTTTGTTTTTAATTTAGAATTCAGCCAAAAACATATAAACACATGCATTCGTAGTCTTTTGTGCAAATGGTATTCATACCATGTAGCGCTGCTCATCTCGTTACTGCATTAATGTTGACTAATTTCTCATCAAACACATACTCCCTCTAAATGCGAATATAAGAAAAAAACAAATCATATGTTTCTTAATTTTAAATATAATTAAATTTTAATTAGTTTTATCTTATTTAATTATACTATATCTTAAATACCTTTCACTTAATTGATATTGTGTTTCCAATAACACTTTTCTATTCTTAATATATCAAGTTTTAATGAATAATAATTTAGGAAAAAATATTTTTTTTAACTGAGATTGATATAATTAAATAATGCTTTATTATCTTTTTTAATAAATTTAAAATTAGTTTTTTTTTGTCTTATATTCGAAACTAGAAGGTGTAAGAAATTTACACTAAATATTGACACAGGTCTTGCTGACTAGTGTTTAAGTATACTGATTAAGGGATCAATGAATATTTTTTTATTAAAATTCCTATCCAGATTACATTAAAAAATAATATTTTGATTTTTTAATCATGACACAGATTAGTATTTGTTTAATTATTATTAGTAAAGATACGTTATAGTTGACTCGAACGAAATTGAAGGGTTAAATTACAATAACTAAAAGTTGAAGTTTATACTTAAAGAGAAAAAAACAATTTTCATGCATAAATTAAAGAACAAAATTTAGACCAAATTCTTTGTAGTTCATGAATCATGATGATGTTTTATAATGAAAATATAATATGCATGTATTTTAGAATTTTTTTTATTTAAGTTCCGTACTAAATTCAAGTATAAGAAATGTACCAAAAAATCAAATATAAGGAATTGCACAGATGCATCAAGATTGACTACTAGTTACTGAAAACGGCTTTGTTTGTTCAGCTCAGGCTTTTGTAACAAAATGGTGTAATTTTTTTTGGTAAATTATAAAAATGAATAAATTTTAAAAAAATACAAAAACAAATAAATAAATCGTATTTCAAAAGACGATTTTCTTTTTTCATTTTTTTTAAATTGTGACGGTTAAAAACTTATTACAAAATAAATATTTGTCTGTTTCTCATGTTAGAAAAGTAATTTGCGGCAGTTTTATAAGTAATAAGTTGTGACGATTTTTTGAATTATCACAATTTTTTATATTAAAAAACAAAAAAACTGAAAAGGTGAAACCAATTTTTGGAAGTACAGTTTTTTTGATGTTGAAATTGTTTTCCAAAAATATTTTACTCATTTCCATAATTTTCTTAAAATCTATCCATTTTGCTAATTTATGGGAAAAAAATACATCATTTTTGTACAAAAGTGTCGTTCAGCTTATTTACGAAAATTCAAAAAGGAAAATGATGGAGGAATCCAATATGTGGCCGAAATTTTGGGGAACACAAGAAAAGGAGCACCCTAATATTCTTTCCTTAGTACTCATATTTTCGAAATAATCAAAGTACTGACATTTTTTTTTACAGAAAGACAACATCTATCATTAAATAACCAATTTAATAAAAAATAAAGAATTAATTTAATACGGTTTAAATATATTTTTAAAACAAGTCTATCAAAATCGATTTGGATGATTCATAATTCAATATGACTAATATATTTTTAAAAACAATGTTATTTAAGATGAATAAAATTGCATATGAAATTTTAGAAAAAAATATATACCATCAATATATTCTATATATCAGCAAATTGTATAATTTCATTTACAATGTCTTTTTCCAACTATGATGAAAATAAACATTTATGTTAACTATTAATAGTAGAGATAAAATACAAATCTTATAAGAAAAAAAGACAGAAAAGAAAATGATCATCCATGCATGGCTGTCTAATCTCCGATCAAACACATCTATTTTTGATACGGACGACAAAAATTCCTTTTTGAAGTGAACCATTCGAGTTGATAACGTCATCAATCCATTGAAGTGGCAGAAAATAGTAAAGTACCACAAATCTTTCTGACTACAAAGTTGTGTCATAACGTCTCACGTCAACTAGTTTCAAGTTAAAGAAGAAGATTACGTAAAAACAATGGGAAGGAATAAAATACGGGAAATTAATAAACAGTTGTGGTAACCAGTAAAAATAGTACACTAAATTACCAACATCTTAAGATATGGTTGAGATAATCATCTTCTTTAAATATATTATTAAAAATTCATTTTTTATATCTACATGTATATTGAAGAATATTTGTTGAAAAATGTCAATTTAAATAAATATTTATTTTAATTAATCGAATATATAATTGTATAAAATATTTAATTTACTTATTTATAATGTTTTTATTTTATTCCAATGAAATTAATTTGAATGCATAAATCAATTAATATGAAATTATTTTAGTTTAATCAATAATTTTAAATTTAAGTTTTGTGTTAAATATCTAGAAAGAGAAAAAGTTTATCACTTAATGATCCTAATCGACTAAAAAACTTTGGGATTGAATGTTTTAAGTTTAATATAATATTTTGATAAAATATAATTCTCAAAATGACAACATATCCGTAAGGATCCTCCCTTATGGAAGAGCTTTGTTTGTGCCATTATAGCATAGAGAAAGATAGAAGATCCTCCACTATTATTCCCAAAAATGAAAAATCACATCCTCCAATTCCTCAACACCCTTTAGCCTTTTTCTTTCTCTTTCTTTGGGAAGTGGGTGAATGGAGACCTCTTTATATGACCCATGATAGAAACCAGAATCTCTTACTCTTACACTCCCATCTCTCTCATCTTTTGTACTCTTCAAGCTTCCCTTGTGGTTTTCCCTAACGCGTCACTCCCGTGTCCTTCATCCCTTCCTTAGAACCTTAATGGTTAAGTATATTTAGCCAAGGATATATGATACTTGAATTAATAATTGTTCCGTATATATTATGTTACTATTTATGCATGCATGCGTTTTGGGAACCAATTATTAAACAATGAATTTCATCAGCTTTACACCACCTTTAAAAATTTCATAATTCTAATGATTAGCTTTGATTTCAATCAATTGTGAATCATGCAATCGTTACTGAGCTATTCCTTTTTTTTTGGAAATTGAAAGTTGTTTCCTTTTCTTTTTATTTTATCTAATAGTACACTTTTGATATGTTTGGAAGGATTTATTTAAATTTATAAAAAATAATTTATACTGATAAAAAATAAAATAAAATTTTATAATTTTTATTTCAATAAAGTTTATCATAGAGATTAATTTTTTTTATAAACTCTTTATTTTATTATATTTTAATAAATTTTACTGTCGACTTTATGAATAAACTCTCACCATTTAATAAAAAAATTATAAATACGTAAGTAATTTTTATATTGTAACTGTTTTTTTTAATTAAAAAATGTATGTTACAAAAAAAGTTTGATATCACCATGGATCAATTGACGATAATGAGATTGTTCTAACTTAATTAAATTTCTCAAGTTGGAGTTTTGGACATTTGTGTGTGGTTACTATTGTCATCTGTTGATCATTAATTTTATTACACATGTTCCAATACATGTGAAGCATTCTTAATTTAATTCTTATATAAAGATCAAATTAAGAAATAAGAATGCATAAAGAAGTTAACACGTAGTAACATGAAACCAAATTAGGATTGTTAAAAAAAATTGAACTGAACTAGTGTCAAACTCCTAAACCAAACTTATAGAACCAAATTCAATTGTATTATGAGAAAAATGTAAAAAAAAAAATGTTTATTGAGAACAAGTCAAATAATTTGGAGTAGTCCAAAACAGTTTGGTTTAGTTCAATTAACCTGAATTGTTATGCAATATAGTTCAATTCGTCTCAACTATTGTGCAATTCAGTTCGTCCGAACTAATTTTACAGTTCAATTCAGTTTTAAAATAGTTCAGTTTAATTCTTCTATTTTCCCACCCTTAAACCAAACTCGAAACATTAAACATGTAAGAATGCGTAAAGAAGTAACAGTAACAGAACCAAACTTGTAACTTTTAACCGTAAAAAGGGTGATGGTAGGTAGAGAAATGTAAGTTTTACATCATTTCATCTTATTTAAAAATAGAATATGTGATTAAAATTTACCACTAAATAGTAGATTAACTGTGCATGGGTTATTATAACTTAATTAAAGATTTTGAATTTAAATCTTCTATATATAATTGCATTAAATATTTTGAATTTTTTTTATCATTTATAATAATCTCATTCAACTTGAATAAAGTTGCTTCTAGTGGGATACTTGTAGTTTACACCAAAAAAGAAAAATATATGATTAAAGTTAAAAAAGAAATGTACAAATAAATGTAATTTTGAAATGTTTATTAGCAAAAAAAAATTCAAAACAATGAATGAAATTGTTTTCTTGGGCTGCTATAGAATATAGAAGATCGGATGACATATATTTTTTTTTATAAAATAATTCTTACATATGTGTGAGAGCTAACTACCATTGAATCCAAAAAAAAAAAAAAAATTAATAGTGGCATGGGGATGATTCGAGCTCTTAACCGTTTACACCATATGCGATTTACTTGAACATTAAAACGTGTGATTAAATATTCGAATAGACTGATAAATAACATAATTCTGAAAAGCTTATTATCAAACGCGTTATCTAAGTAAATGACAAGTGTGCTACGTACACGCCTACATCTACATGAATAAAAAAGTATGCATACATCTTGTTAAGTTTCAAATAGCAAATTGGCATAAAGACACTTTATTTTTTAGGTGGCCTAACTTTCTGTTAAAGTGGTCATTCCATTAACAATCTTAGCCGAAAAAAAAAAAAAAGTCCAACATTATTAACAATAATGGAGGTTGGTAGATAAAGATATGTGCGGTGTGTCTTGAGTATGTAAATAAAGGGACTTATTTCTATCTTAGAAAATATTGATGCTCTATCTGTCACGTAACATATAATATATATGTTCATACTTACGAATATATTCCTTTTGAGAAATTATTTTTATAATAGAAAACTGTAGAATTTTTTTACAACCATAAAAAATAAAAAGAAGAGATACGTAAGAATTAATCAATATAATGAAAAATATAAACAAATATTGAAATATATTATGTAAATAATAAAAAATAATATGACTTCCTTTATACTCACTGTTATAAATTAAAAATTTATAATATTTATTTATTTATTTTTCCTTTCATCTCATTTCACTTCAGTTTATATCTTTTTTATTTTTTATTATATCACTTATTACATTTATCACTTTTCTATTTTTTTTCTCATCTATTTTTACTTGATTTAACTAAGTTTTGAAGGGTGTTCATGATTCATTTTGTTCCATTAACTGGCCTGGTAAGAAAGAACTTTGGATGGCTTTGAATTTAAGAAATTAGACTTAGTGCATTTTGAAGACGAATTTAAGTTATCCTTTAAGTCGTTTCAATCAATGTGATATATGATTTTTAAAAGGATAATTTTTAAAGAATTACATAACTACTTAACTCAATAAATTATTATTCTCATTATTATAAATATTATCATTTATCCTAAAATAAATATTATAAAATATATTTCAATTATAAAATAAATACTATAAAATATTATAATCGATCTAAAAAATCATCACTTTTTAAAACATGGCTTTTAAAAAGTCCGTATAACTATTTTAAAAAGTCATTTTTAATAGTTTTAAATTTTTTTATGTAATAATGTAATCATATACTTCTTTAATTTCATATTTTAACTATATATAATGTTATGATTAATCTATCTAACAAATCGTGTTGAATCAATCTCGTATTAAATATTATGAGGTTGAGCTTGAGCTTGAGAAATTTGATCCTATGAATTTTTTTTAAATAAAATAAAATAAAGTAAATCCATCTTATCTCGTTCCACGAAAATTCCTAATTTTGAGTAAACATTTATTATCGGTCTTATAAATTTTAATCAACGACCCCACGCGCTCATTTGTTTAACCATCAACGGCATTCATGCTCGTAGAAATATACCACAGGTGGGTCCACGAGGAGTTACCTGTCCCCAAATGCATCATCATAACACGTCATTTGCGGGGCTCACGTATGAGAAAAAATATTAATTAATTACAGCCATCAGATCACATTGTAAAAATATGAATAAAAACTAAATTATTATATATAATCATAATCTATCATATATCATAAATTTATTAATTTTTAAAATAATTTATAACAATTCCTGTATTTTCTAAGAAAATAAAATTAAATATTCATAAAAGAATACATTGTAATATATATAATTATATAAATCAACTCACTAAACAATTTATATCATATATTAAAAATTATCGTTGAATTAGTGTCTATTGAAAAAAAATTTATCTAATAAAAATGTATAATTTGTATAAATACTATAGATTTAGATTAATAATATAACATATATTACTAAAAAATAATTTAATTAATATACGATTTAATATGAGTATAAAATATTAATATACAACGCATCATATTATTAATATAGGTTTAACATATTTATACTAATAATTTACTTTTTATTGAGAAAAAATATA